>JAANQP010000748.1:0-42378 GCA_011320165.1 Fusarium protoensiforme
TATTTATACTAGCTGTGCGTTATTATGTCTTGTTTACCGAGAAATTACTTAAATAATAAATATTAATATAAAATATTTAATTATTTTAAAAATATTAATATATAATTTATAAAAGATATAAAATTAAAGCTAATATAAAGTTTTTTATAAAAGTTATTTTTTATTTTTTTAGAGCCCTATAAAGGTCTATATACTCTCTTACTTGAAACGCGAGATTCCTAGGTAGGAAAATAAAGGGAATCATTATAAGAGCTAATATAATAAACCCCCTTATTAGCTAACCTTTTATAGCTTATTGCAAACGAGCCCTGACCCGAAATGCGCCACTGATGACCTGTTGGCTTCAAACAATCTGAGATCCAGGGCTTTAGTGAGCGTCTCGTGGAGCTTGTGAGGGACAGAGATGGAGTCTGGGAAGGGATGCCATATAGACCCTTGAACGATAACAACAGATTCAAGGTCTTCAATCATATACCGTATTTAAAATCCCTAAGTAACGTATCTGAAAAGTGGCGACCGATCACCAAGCCGCAGGAGTTCATCTATTTAAAACATACTTAGTAGCTGAACTGTGAACTCTCGAGTTAAGCAAAGGCTTACCATCCGTGTACTTCTCTCTAATCTCTTCTTCCGACATGAGATCCCGCTTTCTGTTTTGCGCCAGGTAAGCAGTTCGAAGCACAAGGGCAGAGATGATAGCCAAGCCGATGCAGGCAAAGGAGACACCGTATCCCGTATGGTACTTGGGCGACTCTTTTACGAGGAAGATGTTAGAGCCCACGATACCGCCGAGGTTTCCAAGGCCCACACATAGAGCAGTTCCCACCGCTCTCTTCCAGCTCGGCGCCAGATTGTTGGAGACCCAAGAGATGAGAGTGATGACACCTGGATAGATGCCGGCAGGCACAGCAAATAGGAACGCGTAGGTTAGGCCAGGGAACTTGGGATGTGGGATGGAGAGGAGGCCAATCAGGCCGCAGAAGCTGATGGCGTAGGGAAAGACGATGAAGGGCCATCTTCTCTTCCGACGGTCCGCGAGCCACGCGACGATGATGGTACTGATTGTGGCCGTCATATATACGGGGACTGTGAGAAGCTGAGCCTCGACAGACTCATATCCCATCTCTCGGATGATGGTCGGGGCGGTGTACAAGAAACCATAGAGTGGAATGCTAAAGACTGCTGTGTGAGTAATGGACATCGCCACAAGTCTCTGCGACACACGGGTGAACAAACCTATTACCCCAGAAAACGAAGACAGTAAACCAAATCTTCCAATCCAGAAGTGCATCTCGGATGAAATGCCATTGGAACTTTTCGGTCGTCTCTGACGCCCCAGTACCCTGAGAATCTAGCTCAAGCCGAGAAAGCACCAGGGCTCTCTCCTCAGTCGAAAAGAACGAGGCTGTTCTGGGGGAATCTGGCAACGCCCATGGAGTGACCAGACCAAGAGCAACTATTCATTGTCAGTCAAAGAGCAACCATCAGTCGAGGTCCCCGCGCGTTTTTAACCTACCTGTCACAATACCCTCCATGATGAAGATCCACCGCCAACCGGCCAGGCCGCCAACGCCATCCATCTGCTGAAGGCCGGCTGCTAGTAGGCCCGAGAAGGCCCCGGCCAAGGAGGCCGCCCCGAAGAATACCGCGAGTCGGAGCTGGAGTTCGAAACGGCAGTACCATTCACCGAGAAGGTATGTGCTGGCTGGGAAGAAACCAGCCTCAAACAGGCCGAGAAGTGCTCGTGTAGTGACCAAGCCGCCCAAGTTCTGGACGATGCCCTGGCAAATCATGACCTTTTGTTTTTGACGTCAATCTCCACCATATGGTACGCGTGGGATAGCATGACATACCGCGCCCCAGCTAATGACGAGGAATGCAATCCAAAGCGATGGCCGCATCAGCTTAAGCATGATATTGCTGGGCACTTCAAAGAGGGTGTATGGAATGAAGAAGACCTATTCATGGGTCAGGCCAACTGTCATTCACCAATGCCGCCTCGGAGCAACAGGGAAGGCAGAGGCTTGTCGCAAGACAGTCACTTACCGTGAGCGCCATGTTGTACTGTCCCGGGGTGATACCCAAGTCATCATTCATGCCAGCAATTCTGGCATTTCCTATGTTGCCGCGATCGATGTAGCAAAGGAGGTACAGGATTGTTAGGACGGGGAGCAACCGAAAATCAATCTTTCGGGTGACTCGTTTCACCTCTTTGAGGTCGAAGGGCTCGGAGCCGCTTTCGGGATTGTCGGAAGCAATCGCGTGTTCCAATTGCTGATCCATAGTCGGCTTATCACTGCTGCCTGTCGCGGAACGATCCGACAGAGTCATGGCGGATGAGGTTTGGAGCTCTGCAGGCTGATTTTGGTCTCGAGTATGATTTGATATAAGTGGGCAGAAGGCGATAATGATCTGAATACTGGAGATTGATTAGAATTAGAAAGCATTTCCAAGTCCTTAAGTATGAGGGTCATGGGTTGTTGGAACATGTAGACAACTCCCTGGGGCGGCATGTAAGTGAGAGACAACAAGGAGAAAGCTCACATACCATCCATCCACTTACAGAGGTGGCAGCCACAATTCTCTGGATATCCTCGGGTGTATGTTCCTTGCTGTAGCTGCTTCCTCAGCATGCGAGCCGAAACATGGGGCAAGTCTCAACCCCACAATGTTAGTTCGTCACAAGACCCCCCATAATGTGGTCACTCGTCTAGGGTTCTCAGGCCTTAGTCTTCACCAAGAACCCGAGGCTTCTTCACTCCATGCTCGCTAACAACAAGCCAGTCCCCAACCCGCGGGTGGCTTGAATCCCCGCGTTTCTTCCCCACAGACTAAAAATGCCAAAATAAGAGCTTTCAGGGTGTTTTGACGTGTTGCAGGAGGACCAAGGCGTGTGCTGCACACCAACGATCAGCCAGAGTCCACCGCTTTCCACCAGCCCTTGAACTCAGACCTATGGTATCCCACGAGTGTTCCCTAACCTTTGTTCTCTTCTACAGTCATCCAAGTGACAGGCAAGATGTCTACTGAGTATACGAGAGAAATGTTTGCCTTGGATGGCAAGACAGCTATCGTCACAGGTGCGACCGGCGGCCTCGGGTCGGCCATGGCCTTAGCTCTGGCGAAGGCTGGAGCGGCGATAGTATCGATCGAGCTACCTGATGATCCGTCATCTTCAGCCCTCAAGGAGGCTCTCGAGAATATTCCAGTGCATTTGGACACTTTTCGCTGTGACCTTCGAGACTCTGCTAGTCTCAGAGACTGTTATAGGCGCATATGGGATGCTGGTATACTCCCAGACATCTTGGTGAATTGCGCCGGCGTTGTCCGCCGGACTTCCTGCGAGGATACATGTGATGAAGACATAGATCTGGTGAGAAATGATGTTGCTGGAAGTCCTTTTTTATAAGATTGGCTGCTGATGTATGGAAATGCAGGTTTTGAACGTCAACGTCAAAGCCTGCTACGTGTCGACACAGGAGTTTGGCCGCAGGCTGATCTACCAAGGCCGCCCCGGGAAAATCATCAACGTTTCATCCGTCACCTCTTACCAAGCTGGCTTCAACACTAGTATCTACTCTACCAGCAAGGGCGCCGTAATGCAGATGACTAAGGCTTTTAGTAACGAGTGGGCATCCAAGGGCATACAGGTCAACAGCATTGCCCCTGGCTTCATGGATACCACCATGACTACAGGGTACCAAGCTGACCCAGAGATGATCCAGTACCTCATGAGCAGAGTTCCGATGAAGAGATGGGGTAGTCCGGATGATCTGCAATCTGCAGTCCTGTTTCTCGCATCACCTGCCAATCGTTTCGTCTCGGGCATCACACTCCCTGTGGATGGAGGATTCCTGGGAAAGTAGCTTCAAACACTGGGTATTTGCAAATTGATCATCTTAAATAAAGGGCAGAACTTATCTTTTGTTACTTTTTATCTTTTCCTCATGCTTTTGCTAGATCTCTGATCTATCAAGGCATTCATATACCTTGAGCATCATGTCTGTGTTCCTCGTCTCCCGAGCTAAGTTCGCTTTCAAGCAAGGCGAAGGATGGCGCTGGATGCCTCTTCTCTCACAATCCTTTGCATTTCAATGCGGCCGCTTTCATTTCATCTTAAGGCGCATGATTGCCTGATCCTGTGCGCTGTGCGGGCTGAAATGGGAATTTTGAGAAACAAGGTACAATCAGGCCAACAATAAACAATTCTATACATCGACACTCAATACTTGTAGGCTATGGCTTTCAATATGTAATCCGCTCAAAGCCTGCCGCTGGGTCATCAAAGTAGAACGCAGTGTCCCGGCCCTCCTCTTCCTTCATCGAAAACCCATTGCCAAGATAAGCAAATCGATTCGGGGACAACGACTCCCATTCAAAGTCCTCATGACGCGGGCTCTCTAGCATATGGAACCAATGAATCCTGCTACCAGGATGCACGGCGACAATTGGCCCATCAATGGTCCCATTCTTGAACCAGGATCGACAGTGTGAGCTCCATGCTGTACGCTTCATAAACTCGTCAATGTGACGTGTGAAATCCGCTACAGCAGCCCCCTTGACGACAACTGACTTGACACCTCCGGTCTGGCACTTGTACAGCATCTGCATAATGTACTTGGTCGCTTGCTCGAGAATTGGAAGCACAGAGCCGTGGCCGATAGGGGCATTGGGACCCAGGAACACTTCAAAAGGGTGAGTCAGGGGCTATCCATATTTCAAACGCGACTTACTGAAGTGGTTGGGAAAATTGTCCACTGCTAGAGACATATACCCATTTGGCCTCTCCTTCCACTGGTCTCCAAGGTGAACACCATTAGTTCCGCTTATAGGGTAACGGGGGCAGAATGAAATGTCAAATCCAGTGGCACAGACGAAAATGTCCACCTTAATGACCTCCCCGGTAGTCAGCTTGATGCCTTCGGGGACAATCTCGGAGATGGCATCCGTGACCACTCGCACGTTGTCCTTGGTTAAGGCCTCTAGGTATCCGTTACCCGGGGTGGGCCTCCGACACCCCACGGCGAATGTAGGTAGAAGATGTTTCATGAGCGGTGAGTCTTCGCCGAGCTTTGTTCGCATCTCGTTTTCCGCAAATTTCACAGCCTCTTCCTGTTCGGGGCTGTCCTTAATAATCTAAGTATAGGATATAATGTCAGTCTGATACCATTGCGCTGCGCACTAGGCAAAGGGAAGGACTCGTACGAATTTGAAGCGGCTGTTCAGCTCATGCTCAATCTCTTTACGGTACCGCAGATACGCATCAGGGTTTGTTTTGAACTCGTCCTTCCTCTCCTGCGAAACTGGGATATGTAAGCAGGTTTATTCGAGAGATTCTTGCAGAGGGCTTTCGCTTCATACAGGCAAAGTTCGCGCCATTGGGGCCAGCCTTGCTTTGAGCAAATCCCGCCGTGATCCAGGTTGGGGTGCGGATGAACGTGATGAGCTTTTTGACAGCTATGGGATGTCAGAGACGGTATAGTCTTCACAGCTAGGGCATCGAGTATTGCATACTGGGTTGCATGGTTGGCACGAGTTGAACACCAGAGGAACCACAGCCGAGAACCGCGACGGTCTTGTCTTTCCACGTAGTGCTAGACTCCCATGCGGCACTATGCATAAACTCGCCTTTGAAAGAATGTAAGCCTGGGATATCTGGCCATTTCCAGTTGCTTTCGTGGTCTTGTCAGCAGGATGCCTGGATGGTTATGAACAGCCTTGAAGTTGCATGAGACACTTACTTCAAGATTCCAGATGCCGTGATCATGAAGTGGCACCAGTCCTCGATGATGGCATTCGTCTCTAGGACTTTGATCTTAATCTTCCATATACCCTCTGAGGAAATCCACTCGGCGCCAACCACCTGATGGCCCAGCTTGATGAAGCGATACAGGTCATACTTTTTGGCGAGTCTCTTAAAATACTCCAAGATTTCGGGAGCAGGAGAGTAGCTAAAGCAAGACTTAGCATCGTGAACTTGTCAGGGGCTACTTTGAAGAGTTCTCACAAGTTGTTCCAGTCCGGATTCGGCTCCCAAGTAAATTGATAATTGTGGGAGGGGATGTCACAGGCACACCCAGGGTACCTGTTCTCGTACCACGTGCCTCCAACTTCCGGGTTCTTCTCATAAATGACATGGTCCACAGCTTTCATATGTCGCTCCAATTGATAGGCGAGGTTCAATCCAGCAGCACCTGCACCGACGGTGACGATGCGCAGGTGCCTAGGCTCGCCCAGCCGTCTCTCGGGAATTCCATGTGCCATTGTGATTGCAGAGTTGTCTCGATGGTTGGGAGAGTAGAGGAAGCTTCATGAAGATTGATTTAAAGCATGTATAATGCTGTAGGGGAGTCAAATGATAAGCAGCTAACACGCATCGAAGAGATCCGCATTCCCGCCATTCGAGGATGAGCCCGATATTAGGGAAGTGACATCCTCGGGACACGCGTCAATACTGCGGGCTCTCGGGGACGCTGGGATCCGAACCAAGAGCCCGAGGTTATATGAGTGCCATGGGGAAGGGGGATTTAGCCCAGTTGGCGCCCCCGATGGCGCCGCTAACTGAAGCCCCAGTGACAAGTTGACCAATGACGCCGGGACACGGCTTCTACAGTAGCCTTGAACATTATCGACATCAAGGGGAGACAGAATTAGATGAATAGCTCAGCAGCAGAATGAGAGAGGCAACGCTCCATTCCCCAGTTTTCGAGATGAAAAGAGAGCTTTTGTCACCGAGATGATGTGTCGACCTCCTTGGCGAGGGAACTAACGATTGCCAACTCGCCTTCATGGCGAGTGAAGGTTAAATCTTTGACAGCCTGCGGACTGAATTCAAATTGTGCTCGATCCAGATCTATTACTCAATCATCTCTCCACCGGTGGCTGCAATGGATATGAATGGTTCAGCAATCTACAAAACCAATCCGATGGATTTGTACTCCGTAGCTCTAACCTAACCTCCACGAGCTGTTACTTCTGCCAAGATCCACTAATGCGTTCTAAATTTCCTTTCCCCGCACTCGTTAAATTCCCCAGTTTTGGGTCCGGAGGATCGGATGTCTGGGGTGAGGTGTGACCCCAGACCAACGTCCAGGGCTTCCGTTTGCGCATCTTCATCTTTCCCCTCGTCGCAGAGGAACAGCTTGAGGAGAGCTGACTACAATTGTCATTTGTGTTATGACGCCAACGCCGGAACTCGCTCCTGTATCGGAATCAGGGCATGAGCGGCCCAAGCCTCTTCGTCGTGCAAAGACCGCCTGCACAGCCTGCAAAGCGCGGAGGGTAAAATGTGATGTGTTGGAGGCCCAGCCGTGTTGGCACTGTCGTAACCGGAACACCCGCTGCGAGCTGACAGAATCCCAGCGCGGAAAGTAAGCATGTTACTTATAGAGGACCGTGTCCGGTTTCCACTGACGTGTATATTTCAAGATATGATCGAAGCAAGCTTAGGAAACGCGCCCATGGACAATTAGATGCCTTGCAGTCCATCGACAAAGCAGGCAACCCAGAATTTCCCATCGCGCACGATCCAGTAGATATCAATCCATTCGACCCTCACGCTGCGAGCGCGTACGGTGACGGAGAAGTCGACTCCCCGGCCCAAGGCCAGGCCTCAACCCAACGTGAGACTCCGACAAGCACAACCACACACCTGAGCCCCGCAACCCAGAACGCAAGGCCCTCATCAGCGATAGATGATGGCAATGAAGATGGTTCAGACATGTTATTCGCACGCATGGCCGATCCGTACGACTCGACAGTGGACAGGAATCAGCAGCCAGATCACGAAGCAAGCACACTCTACTTGGGCGAAGCGTTCAGCTTAACCTTTGTCATCAAGGCAGTGTGCAGCCCCTCCGGCGATATCTCATCGGCACCCAAAGTCCACTATCCCATCCCCCCGTCCCCCAACGACCATGGTGTCACCAGCACCGCAGACAACCCAGCTGGTCTGGACCCCGATACGATGGCCTTTCTGAGAGCGCGAGGCGCCCTAACTCTACCGCCAAAAGAAGTAAGCGACGCCTTAGTTCTCACATACTTCCGGTGTTTCCATCCAGGCTGGGCAGTACTGGATCGCAAAGGTTTCGAGCTCCTGTATCGTCAGGGTGGCATTTCCCCTCTCCTTCTTCAGGTTGTCTATCTTCTCGCTGCCACCGTCTGCGACGAGGAGTTGCTGAGACAAGCTGGCTTTGCAGATCGGAAGGATGCGAGAATGGCTTTCTACAGCCGGGCCAAATGCCTCTATGACGCTGACTATGAGAGGGACTCGACCCTACTTACCTCGGTGCTCTTTCTGATGGCATTCTGGTGGCAGAAACCACGAGATCAGAAAGATACCTGGCACTGGTTAGGCTGCTCCATCAGTCTCGCCCAAACTCTGGGAATGCACAGGTCCACGGCTTATTCCAACTTGAGCCAGCCATGCCGGTCTCTCTGGAAGAGGATATGGTGGTCAATCTATGTTCGCGACCGCCAAGCGGCGGCCGCACTTGGTCGCCCGTGCCGTATCCGAGACGAAGACTGTGACATCGAACCACTTTGTGAAGGAGACTTTGCATTTGATAGCGAGACTGCGCTAGACATAGTCGGCACACAGGAGCCATATCATGTTTCGTACGCCATTAGCATGTCCTCCCTCGCCGTCTTGATGGGCCGGATTCTGGCCTTGAGATTCTCGCCCTCGAGCAAACCTGCCACCGAGCAGCTGACCCAGTTCGGCACCGACCTTCAAGCTTGGGAGGAGGCCCTTCCTCTTGACATGATCCCTAGGCCGGTGCGACAGGCCCTTGACGCGCGCTTCTGGGCGGCCAACCTCCAGGCAAGCTACCAACATGCCGTCATACTCCTCTACAGGCCGACACTCGTCGTGCCGCGGCCAGGTATAGAAGAAGCTTGGGGCCAACGTGCCACGAGAGCAGCTGATGTCATGACACGTATCGCTGAGGACCTACTCACCACAAACACTCTGCGTGAGAGCCAACTTCACCTCATACCAGCCTTGTTTGCCGCCCTAGCCATACACGCCATCGTCATCCGTCGCAATACACCGATCCACCGTCAACTGGCCGAGAACCGAGCAAGGCAATGTATGCTGGCGCTTGGGGAGCTATCAAAATCATGGCCTGTCGGAGGCTGGATTCTACGCTTGTTCATCAGTCTATTCATCAAGCTGACAGGCCAAGATCCTGGCATCGGTACTCGGCCGCACTCTCAAGAGCCGCAAGGCCTAGCACACGTTCGTTCGTCGATCATGCAGCCCTCCATTAGCAATCTCGCTGCGGCGCCCTGGTCGCAGACTGGCGACGCCGCATGGCCAATTCCGGCCGAGGCAGTTACAGAGAACACGGCTGCTCTTGGCTTTGAGGTTGCAGACAATGATGTATTTGATTTTGATTTCATGTTTCAATACCCCCTCGAAGCTTGGATCCCAGGTGAACTATCAGGCGGCACGGCGATAGGCGTTGAGAAAGCGTTGGTTAGCCACGGCCAAGCTGGCAGGGCACCGCAAGGTCTGGGCCTCTAGAAACGGGACGGATAGTGAAATTTATACTAATTCTAAAGAAGCTGCGAGTATATCGGCGAAACCTTGGAACTCACAAATCTAACCACATCCTTCAGCGCTAGATGAGCGTTGTGATGCACATCTGGCGGGAAAAGGATGAACCCATGAGGGCTCCCGGGGAAGATCCGCAAAACCGCCTGGCCACCGGCCATCATCCATCGCGTCGCCATGAAGACGTTGTCTTCCAGAAGACAGTCCTCCGTCCCGCACGTAATAAGAAGTGGGGGTAGATGTAGTCCACTGAGTTGGGCGTAGAACGGCGACACGTCCGGGGAGGTGTGGGCCGCCGGCTCCTCGCAAGGCAGATAGGCGGACCGAAATCTGGTCATAGCCTCCTCGTCCAGGACGAGTGTTGGCGTTCTTCGGAAATGTCGCGTACCGGGTTGCCAATGCAGAGAGAATGCGCCGTAGTGAAGGAGAAGCCCCTGAAAGTTGAATCTCGCGTAGCGCTCAACTGGTGAACGCAAAAGACCTAGGGCTGTTTGAAGAGCCAGGTTAGCCCCGGCGCTCTCACCACCGATGAAGACAAGGGGTTGTCCAAAAATGCGCGGGCCGTTGTCCACAAGCCACTGAGCTCCGTCGAGACAGTCGTTCGGCGCGGCGGGAAAGGGGTACTCTGGGGCAAGTCGGTAGCCCAGTGAGATGCTGATGAGCCCGCATGCATCGGAGATAGTTTGGAGGTACACATCTGAAGATTCCTCGTCGTTGAGTACCCAGCCTCCACCATGAAAATGCAGGAAGATTCCATGAACCTCGGTGTCCTCCCTCTGCGGCATCAAGACGCGAATTGGAATCGTTCGACCATCCTCTCGGGATGGGATAGTATCTGACCTCGCCGATGGAAGCAGGGTTGCCCCAGGCAACGGTGTGCGCCCTTCTTTTCTCCGTCGACGATACTCAGTTGCGCCAATCTGTGGGAGAAAAAAAAAGGCGTTAATAACGTTTCTCTGGATCATCGAAGTGACTTTGGTAGTGCCTCGGAGATGGCTGTAGGTGGTAAAATTTTGATTCCTCCAACCGGGGTTATTTCTGCGACTTACATCATACCATTTTTCACACCTTTCCTCCAGCTCCTGGAGTTGCTGGTTGAACCTGATGTTTGTAGGACTTACTGACGACCGATGAAACTTGTTCAGGTTTAATCTCAAGTCGCTTTGTAGCTCTGGTTCGCGGATGCGCCCTCTGGGCTGGTCTTTAGGAAAAATCATCTTCCATTTGTCCTTGATTGAATGACTGAAGGGTGTATGTGCGTCTCACTATTCCAATCTGAAAGGTGCTTCTTGCACTGGTAGAGAGTGATGGGTAATTTAATGCGAGGGCAATGAGCCAAGGCCAAGAAAGAGAATACCCCCGGAGGACAGATAGAAAAGAGAGCTACAAGCCTCATTATGTCAACATGCCTACCTAAGATACCGGGGGAACGTGAGCAAAAGAATTACCCGCGGCATCTTTGAAAGTGGATGCGCTGACCGTCCAGAGGCGGAGGGGGCGGCGCGCACCATATAACCGAGGGAGTGCAGTGGGTTCAAGAATGAATGATCTTGCAGGCTATTTATTACAACCGTCTTATGTAGGGACTTGGCCTGGACTAGCAGGGCCGTCCGCTAGGTGAAATAGCTGTCCCGCTGTCCATGATGTTCAGGCCGGTAGCCGCCGCTACCGGCTCGTTAGGGTATGGGTTGGAAACAGTGTTGACAATGGGACTTCTTGCCTAAGTTCCCCCAGTGGACGGGTCGTTCTCTTCGGCGCAGTGTTCTAAATAAGACGACTTCTTAATAGGGACAACCTTTATGCTATGGCCGAGCCTGGTCCTATTCTGGAATCAGTGCCATTTCATAGCGAACATGGATCAACTTGCGAACCCTCTGTGCCTTGTTGGAACCACTTCGCATTGCTTATGATGGTGAAGACTATTGGTGTATGTGCCTACTCTGAGAGCTATATCACAACGTACTTTTCGTCAGCGACATTTGAGGCAGGCTGTTATTGCCCCCCCTGGAAGCCTTTTTGGGCGGCTCAGGCCCTGGTGATGTAACACCGTTGATGGAGATGTCGGTCTGTTCTATGATAGCTTCACCGAGAAGGGTGCTAGGGAAAAGGCAGCCGCTGGAAGAAGTCGGGACAAGATAATGCAGAAAGATGGGTGGATCACGCGTTGGGAGGGACTATAGTGTTCGGTAATATGGGATGCGTGCTTGTTATTGCGTTGTTAAAGCTTGTGTTACGGTTCTATTATTTCTGCTCCGAGCCCATGGCACCCTATAATGGGGATGCGTGCAATAAACAAAGGTTATATTTAAATATAAAGCAAATTTACACAAATCCATAACTCAGATCATACTGCGCTCGACTCTCTTACCAAGTGCTCAGTGGAGCCCCAACATAGAAATCGTTGAACCGCTTGTCCAACAACTTGGGGATCTCGGCCAATCCAGACAGTGCAGTTCCCCAACCGAATGTCTTTGCCTAGGTGTCGACGAAGGTTGCCTGCACGTCACCCTTGGCCTTCTGATGCTCTTCGTCCTCATTCCACTCTGGCGACGCCCATCTCTTGTGGACTACATCCCACTGCCCAGCATCCGGTTGCGGTTGATCGGGTTCCCAGCTCTCGTTGGACCATGACTCTGCATTGGGAAAGGTCTTCTCCGCGTCAAGCTCCTCAAGTCCAGCGTCAAGGATGTCGAATGCCTTGAGAGTGTCTTCAGACATGACGGCTGGAGGGCCTTGCATTAGAACTCCCATCATGAGCTTGACGCTTCCATTATCGTTGTTGAGCAGGTCGCCAACGTTGTTACCTTCCTTGCTCTTAGTGGGGCCTTTGCCCTGTTCATCTGTTGAATCTCGTCAGTAAGGACTAAGCTATCAGCGAACCATCAAAATTTACACTTGGCCCACAGTCCGGTTGGCACCAGCTTGTACTACTACACCATCCCCCATTTTACGTGAGCGACGCCATCTTGAACTATCTCAATCTTCAGATCTGATTTACTCATGGTATCTTCAAGGTGCATGGGCTTTGCGTGGATCGGATCGCCCTTGGATGAGACCGAGTTCACTGTCTTGTCGTTCTCATCCACCAGCTTGGCATCTTGAACTGGCATCTTGCATCCGACGACGAAAGAGAATGAACCTCCTCGGACCACCCAGTCTTCATTTTGGGACCTTTGGGGTGAGCTGGCATTATTCAGAAGACCAGAAGTGGCGAGCAGTGTATGACCCTGGTTCATCGGTTGGGTGAGAATGTCGTTGTCCTCTTCCTCGATAGGGCCCTGGTCTTCCTTTGCTGCCACAGCCTTCTGCTGCTGGCTGCTTGCCTGAAGGACTAAGTGGTAGAACTCAAGGATGCCGACTGCTGGAGTGTCGGCCTTGTCATCACCGAAGTTAATGTCAAACTTGGCCACCTTGATATCAATGTGAACTCGGCCAGCAAGTGGCGGTCCCCACAGATACAACTCGGCCGAAATCTCCACAGAGATGTGTGTGTGAATGAACAGGAAGTCAATGTCGAAACGAACGCCAACACACACTCCGGCATTAGAAGTGAAATGGAATGGCTTATAGTTGATGAGGAAGTTGGCGAAAGCATCGAACCAAGCAGAGATGGGCCCAGCGCTGAAGGCTACATGGAGCCTCCCACCACCCATACAGACCTTGGGTGTGATGGCAAAGTAGGCTTCTCCAGAGATACTGAGCTTTTTGCCGAGCGACCAACTGATCCCCAAGCGAGGAGGATTAGGCCACCCATCTGGAATTCTGAAGGCTTCATGATAGCTACCCAAGGTGAAGACAAAGTTTCCAACGTTGGCCTGGTCTGCATGTGGAGCGTCAAACCAGTAGTATAACGCAAAGCCACCGGTAAGATGACAGTTCGGGTCCAGGATGAACGACTTTGGTGACAACTGTCCCTCGACCTTCATGTTTCCGTACGCAAAGTCCACTGTCACCCCGATACCAAGCTCAACGTGGGAGAATTTGACGGGAGACTTGGCGTTGGGGATGTCAACAAGCGCAACGGCGTAGATGCCTAGCTTGATCGACTGGCTAAACATGACGACCATGACAGCGTCGAGTGAGATCATCTGGAACGCGTCCATCTTCATACGTCATCCTACGGCTTGAACCACCCTCCAGCAGCGGAATCAGGGTTCGTCAACCTCTCGAGGGTTTCGAGGGCGCTGTCAGTGGCCCGGTCAAGCTGAGATTGGGCGATGAAGGGGAAACCCGTGATCTCGGATGCTTTGGGGACGCGGACCTCCAATTTGTACCCGAAGCCGCCCGTGACGCCAGATATCTCTGCAAACTCGAGAGTAACAAGGGGACCGTCGAGCCTTGCAAAAACAAAAACCGAAGTGAACTTGTCTTGTCCCTCTGGCGACGCCTCGCCCTAGAATCCTGCGGCCTGAAGCTGGTACGGAACCCAGCCAACGACAAGACCACCAGCGTAATATGTCAGCTCATCAGATTTGTCATGTCGGACAATGCCAGCGATGGTCAGAGGGGGTTTCTCAAACGCCACGGAGAACCCCTCTAGGCTGAACTCAGGGCGCTCGATCTTGTCTCGGTGGTATCTTGAATCCACATCAAGTACATCTCCTCAAATGGCTGTGTGACATCTCCCACGAGGGGAATTTCAACCTTTGGGATCTTTGTGAGCGAAGCCTTGAAGCGCTTTGAAGGCGTCTTGGGCGCCCATTCAAGCCTGTGCATCTGGACAAAGGCGAAGCTCAGGTTTCCGACGTTGACGGTGGCGACAAATTGGAAAAATCCTTTCTCGGCCTTTGAAGAACTGGTGGCTGTGCTTTCCATTTGGTTCGGTGTCTGGTTTGTCGTCTTGCTTGGTGTCCTTCTTGTCCTTGTCTGCTTGCTTGTCGACATTGATGGTAATTGCATCGCTACCATCCTTGCCAAAGGTTATCTCGTCGAGAAAGTTGGGAAGTTCCAGGCTGTCGTCGCCCAGAATGCCCTTGACGACGTTTGCAACAGTAGCAGTCTTGTTGGATGAGCCGAGCTTAGCGACGAACGTGAAGTTGCCGTCAGACTTGTGGTTAAAGTCCAGACCCAATTCAAGACCGGCTGCCAGAAGGACGCCCTTGAATTCGAAGGAGGATCCTACAACTTCAGTATCCTTGCTGCCGTCGTCTTTGGTGGCCGTGTCGCTCTTGTCAACTTTGACGGGTTCGTAGTGATAGGTTAGGTCAAGGCTCTGAACTTGGATGGACTCTATCAGCGGCATTACGTGATCAGCCGTCGACTGGTTGAAGAACTCATAAAGGGTCGAAGCATAGAGAGACTCCAGTGAAGCCGTGAGCAACCACTTGGAAGTGGTCGAGCCGTAGTCGATGCCGCCCTTCAGAACAGCAGTCTCCTGGTGAACCGACGTTGATGCCGGCCTCATCTCTGCCAAGAACGCAACAGTCAACTTGAAACTCTTTTGCCCCTTCCAGGCAAAGCTCGCGTCGATGCTGAGAATACCGAGATCGAGCTGCGGGACTGGCGGTGGATCATCTGAGTCAAAGGCTATCGACCTGACAGTCCCTCCCAGGGGACGACGAGGTCGCCAAGTCCAAGCCTTACTGGCGCCCTACAACTGAGTGGGAGAATCCCATCTGGGGCTGGGTTGTGCATAATTATGCCAACCAGGGCATCCAGCCGTTTCTGCCCAACGGTGCATTCTACCGTTAGATCAGATTTGGAGGGCCTGGCGGCGTCATCACGGATCCGAAATGGCTACCCTTCGCTCCAGATGATGAGCTGCCTCCAGTAGCAAACACTGCGCAATTGGACGCCCTCATCCGTCGGCTGGGAGAAGATGCGCAGCACGCTCGGGGCTTCTGGGACATGCTGTCTCAGGCTGTGGATAACATGGCTCCAGCCCCCAGCGCCTACGCTGAGTTTGTGAGCTCCATCGTTGGCAGGCCTCTCGCCCTGGCCAATGTGGGCTGGTCGCTGGAGCTTGAAGGGACACCTCTCGGAAACCAGAGTACCGGGTCTAGCTTTCAGAAGCCGCCTATCCATCTCGTCCCCGAGCGCCGAAGTGACAAGAATAGCTACGAGTTTCAGCTGAAGCTGGGCGATTTCTTCAGAGAATACGATGGCCTCGTTGGATACTTTGATGCCAACCAGGAGCCAAAGCTCTCCGATAAAAGAACAAACGAGCTCCTTCTTGATGAGATCAACACATATTTCACCGGCTAGTCAGAAGCCAAAAACCTGAAGCCCATCTCCAAGGACAATTACCGTCATGGACTTGGCAAGATGCCACGCAAACCATGACCGCCTTCTTCCACGCAGGCCCTCTGACTTTGACGGAAGACGTGGGCAATTACGACTCAAAGAATCCCTTGACAACGGAGACAGTCAAGAAAAGGCCCGCCCGGGACGCCGCCCTGCCCGCCCCTGGATGAGGGGGAATGGAGCTTGCTCCAGTCGTTTATCAACCCAGACGCAGGAGTTGAGCTGCCTCTGTACAATGCGTTCGGCATTGAAACCAAGGGTAACCCTCTTACTCCTGGGTTCCAACAGGGCCCGTACACTGCCATTGAGGAGTTCTTGCAACTTAGGCAACCCATACTGCAGGACAAGGCGAAAAGGTCGGACAGGAAATGATGGCCAGCCTCTTTTGAAAACTCCATGAAGATTAACAAAGAAACAATGATGTCGGGAAGCGGGACGGCAAGACGGAGACCAGGTCGAGCATGAAGGGGTCAACGGTGGAGAGACCGCCTGAGCTGCAATGTCACGCTAGCGTTCACTCCCATCACTACCACGGGATGAAATATCAACTAATTCATGATGTGCGCTCATGTTCTTGTCTATGCATATCGTTGTGGATCATAGAGTTATTTCTTCATCACAAAGTAGCTATGAGGAGGCACAATTTCTGTCATTGCTTTGACTTTGCTTTTGGTTCTGGTCTTCTCTCACCCCTTCACGTGTTATATCTCCAGATTTACGCAAGTCGAAAACGTGCCTCAATGTTCAGGATCTTGCAGTCAAGTCTAGTGTGCTTCTCACTCTTACAATTCCCCAAGACAGGGACATTTTGAACAACGAGGACGGCCAATAAACAGAAGGAGCAGTCGTATTGATGGGAAGCGCACATGAAACACATTAACAACAAGCAAGTCACAAGATCATGGTCGAATAAGTAAACAAAACGCAATCAATTGTAACTATGGCAATAAAGACTGGAGTGGTTGCGATGCGATTCTTCCTCCCTGCAGTTGTCCATAATCGAGATGGAACGCGGTCCCTCACTCTGCGTAATTACCGCTTACTTAAGCTTGTCAATGAGGTGAGTGACAATGGTGCCGGATGAAATCGCTTTTCAAGAAACGTTTTGCTGGCCTTTTCTTAGGCTGCTGATATAATCGAATCATCTACATCTAGAAAGGCACGTGGCAAGGGACATTTATAAATCATAGTGTACAGTTTTCTAATCACCACTCCTGAGAAATACTAATTCAACCTCTATCCTCTACTTGATCAACTTCCAATTCCTTGTTACGCTGAGACCGGTGTTCAATAATAGGTAAGATAACACACGTCCAGGCAATGAATACAGCAATACAAATAATCCCAAATATATAACCATGTGTTTGTTTGAACTGGGGCCCATAATTTACGGGAAACATCTTAAGCTGCACATTACCCGATGCGCTAAAAAATCCGTTAGTGAAGCTGAAGTAAATCGAAGGAGGTAGGATGACTTACTAGCCTATTGAGAACATGAGAGCGCTAGCCAAAGCTCGTAGTTCTTTATTTCCACCGCAGCAAGAGTTCAACCAGCCACTTACTAGCGGAGCAATACCGCCATTCGCACTACCGAGAAAAAATATTGCCATTAAAGCATCCTCATTCGCAGGCCACGCCGCCAAGACAGCATACGTAACGAGTTGTATTGAGGCTAGAACACAGATGACAGGCGTCCTCATGCCCAAAACATCCGTAATATAGGCCGAGAGGAACATCCATACGATTTCCTAAGTTTGGTTCAGTCTCCGGATCTCGTGCATCAATGAACTGAAAAGTTGTACTCACTAGGGCGTTTATGACAGTCGGCAGATTGTTGATCTGCTCAACGGTATATCGAGGCTCCCCGTGTGTTGTCAAAGACCTAAGCCACAGTCTCATCCATGTGGCGATTTGTTGTCCACAACTAAGCTGCATGATTCGTCGATACATGTTAATCAGATATACCAAGCAAAGGCAGGTCGGTTTACTCACCCCCATGCCAACGGAAAGCTGTACAATTGCCAGCACGAAAGCAAGCGTTGAACCATTGGGACGGACCATTTGACCGTTTGAGCATCGCGACCTTGTTCAGCCACTCGTTTAACGGACATTTGTTGTTCTTTTTCTGTCATCCACCATATCCTGGGTGATTTGGGCTCCCCTAGGATGTGCGAATTAGTCTGCTGATCTAATAGTATGAGTGGAACGTCCGTACCTGGACACGTCAAGAGACCCAAAACAGCAACAGGAATTCCAAGGATAAAATCAAAGATAAACAGCCATCTCCAAGATGCTAGGCCGTTCCGATTGTTCATATTGTGATACCTAGAACCGATTCGTCAGTACGGGATGGGAAAACAATAGGCTGATAAATCAACAGTCATCTTACAGTCCAGCTTGAATGTAACTTGAGAACATTGGTCCAGCAGCAGCAGATACTCCAAAAATGGCCATACGCCGAGTAATCTCAGATTTGCGGTACCAACTGCCGATCTTTACAAGCCGGAATTGTTAATAGACATATTCTCTTTTTACACACGGTGGTCATGAGTTACTTGCCAAGTAATAGACTCCAGGAGTCGAAACAGATTCGAATAAGCCGGCAAGGAACCTGAATCATTTAGAATCAAAATCAGGCAACTGGAGAAACTAGACTTGTGTACATACCGTAGTGCGTATATCGTCTCAACATTCTGTGCAGGATAAATGCCCAAGACACAAAAGGACCAAAGAATAGTGCATAGGGGCAGCCAATATCGAGGCTGAATTCTCGTCAAAGCCAATGTGCTGAAAGGAGAGCCAACCATAATTCCAATAGCGGAGCACGTGTTCATGATGTTCAACTCATTGCCGCCTGCCGAAATGGGATTGTTTTAGCATACACACTGGATCCGAACGGCATTTGTCACGGTGGAAACTATAGGTAAGGTACTTACGCATATTCAAATCCTCCTTCATGCCAGAGAAAAAGGCGTTGCTGATATTGGAAGTGTCCAAGGACTTCACAAACAAAGTCTTGACAGGTCAGAGTCTGCAACCAATGGGTTTTGGGAAACGTACCAGGCATGTATAAGTCAGTATAACAAAGTCCAGCTTGGAAATCAGGCGTTTCTCTTCGGAACTGGTTCCTGGTTCATGCCATCGAACATATGAACGCAAGGTCCGTCGTTGCTGCTTTGCAGTATCATGGTCGTCGGTTGTAACCGCAGCTGAGACTGTTATGGGCGCCATGGGCGATGACTTTGAGATGACCATTGTCGGCTGTTATTACAATTAGATTCGCCTTGTCAAAGTAGAGGCCGTGACACATTTATAGAGGACGAGAAAAAGCAGGCCATGTGTCATTGCAATACTGTAGCGGTCTATTATGACTAAACGAGGCAGGGCATTATGCGGAGGCTTAATGCCTTCTTTCGGTGGTGACGAATCAGACCTTCAGCTCTCAAAGAGCAATAATGGTATACTGAGGGCCTTGATGGTATCTTGAGTACCTTGATGAATTGCCTCAATGACCTCAAAGAGGATACCTCAAACGATGTCGGGAAAATTCCTACCGATCCAGCCTCACCTGCTTGCCGGTTTTCCGAGGCTTGCGGGTCTCTAGTTCCGCGTAAGCTACTCGGTTACCAAGAGTGACTCCCGATTTACCCGAATGCATACATCTATCATTTGTGACCCAAGTCGCCTGACTGTTATTAGACCTAATTCAGGACTGCATTTGCCTGTCATAATTCTGTAACATCCAGTAGAGGGCTAAACGGTAAATACACGTCAGCGTCTTCCGAACTGACCAGCATATGGAGTTCGGAAGACAGAACTCCAGGAGCTGCTTGGAGCAATTTCAATAGTGTGGTCGGATTAAGGAGGAACAAACAGGTTGCTGTCGAACCGCTTTAGACATTTTTTGTGGATAATCTAAGCTTGGTTGCATATCTCTGTCTACTCTGCTTGTTTGATGTGTGCAACTGGGATTCAGCCGCCAAGCTGCGTCACTTGACAGTGGTAGGCTAGGAGAATGTTGTTGGCAATCAGCATGTGGGACTCAAACTGATCTAGCTGCTTGGCGGATGGGTGGTGCCACATGCACGGGCACAGTCGATAGTGGTCATCACCAGACTTTTCACCAAATGCTATTAACCGTTCTTAATGACTGGCAACATCGTATCTGTCTTTCTTGTAAATGTGCTGAGGATAACATCAACACTCTGCGCAAAACTTATTGAATGTATCAAACCATATATCTACTACTCCTGTGCAAGTCGTATTGTAATAAACGCTTCCGATCTGGCAAGCCCATACCCCCTGAATCTCGACATGACGTAATGAGCAGGGCGTCCGTTTGCCGTCTGATCCGAACTCTTTCTTTCACGGCCTCCCTCTTCCGAAAATTCCTCTCTCTAGTTGCGCACGGTCTGACGCTCGGTCGCAGCATCTTAGTCCTTCCAGCTGCCTGCACGATGCAAAAGAACTATGCAGTTGCTTGAGTCCACTTATCGTCGGGACTCCTTGCTCGCTCGTCTTAGCGATGCTACGAATGTGAGAGTAACTATTCCCAAGCCAAGGCCGTTTCTAGCTTTTGCCTTTGAGTAGAAACAAGTGGCATGTTAGCCGGATTTGATTTGATCATCTCCCTGTAGGATCATCATCTAGTACCTAATTCTTCATTCACCATTATGCTCGTACCTCAAGGCCTTGCATTGCTGCTGTGCAAGTTCAAGAGCGTTGTTCTCGCCATCAGATCGTCCTCCATAAACTCAGGGCCTCGTGAAACTCGCTTGCCTAGCTGAGCACTTTTCTCTCGCGCTGCCGGCTAGGAGGACCCGCAGACGATAGCGTAATAGAGGCATCGCCTTGACAATGTGGTTGGGCAAGACTTGGGATAACCATCACACGAGAAAGCTGATGGCTCCTCTGCAAATGCTTCACTTAGGGAACCTTTGTATCTGCTATCGAGATCCTCGGGTGATTGGACATGCAAAGACATTCAAAGATGTGAAGAATAGGACAAAAACAAGGATGCTATTACCAGGGCTTCCTATCGATCTACCGATCCAGCGCCCTTTGCTGACCGCGTCGAGAGTCATTGTTGTGAGGAATCATGCACAGCATTTCCCTTCTCAGTACGTGTAGCCTTTGCCTGATAATGACTTGTGGCACGAAGCACTCATCGTCAGGGGAGTCACAAAGTCCAAAACAAGGTTTTGTAGAGCAGATGTCCATTAGGCCTGGCTAATGGATCTGCCTTGATCATGATTTCATGAGCACTTCATATCCAGAGAAGGTCTCGCGGATCAATCGTCATCAGACTGTGATCCTGCATCGTCGGCCAGTGGTTATGATCCCCCCTCAACATTGCAGTGGCAAAGTTGGTCGAAGCCGAAGCATGCGCTCCAGGTGACCATATCGCCGTTGTCAAGGCACAGCGACCGAGGGTGTCGCTCCAGTCTTGAGATCTAGCGTTGAGGTCCAGCCAGTGTAAGACATGAGGTCTATGAGTTAAAACGTACTCCAGTGTCAAGCAATGCCAGTTGCCAGTGCACAGAGGTAGATGTCGGACAACACCTTAATTCTGCTCTCTTCTGGAACAGGTCACTGGGCCCTTCTCAACGGCATCCAGACCCAGACCAACATGCGATTCGTGACATTTAGTCAAATGTCAGGAGGCTCTGCTTTTGATCCCTTCATCTTAACGTTCAAGTTCAAATTGCCTTGTTGCTCATTCTCCGACATCAAGTTCATTTGCCAGACAACATGCAGTATAGAAGCGCGTCATAGCCGGCTGGAAGTCATCACCAAGCCACTCGCAAAGCCTCAGCAGAGCGTGGATGATCTTGTAGCAGCCCAGTGGTGTTTTTGTATCTCCAATGATGGGGCCTTCATAGAGAGTGTAGGCATATCCGTCCTGACTCTGGTGGTCCTCCATAAAGAGGATAGACCAGTCGTGCCCACGGATAGACAGGAGAGGTACGACGGTCGGATACTGCAGGCCTGTGTCGTTTTCCGGTTGGTCAGGCTCGCCGGGTACGGTCTGAGAAGTCGGTTGCGGGCCTAGCGATTGCTGGCTGGCGATCTGCCTGGCGCGTGCCTGGCCGGAAAGAAGAGACTGGCGTTGGAACCAAGCGGCAGTCCAAAGAGTGAGTTGCTGTCGGTCATCTGTTCCAGTCTTGACCTTGGTCTCGATACCCACCCCGATGGGCTTGAAACAAACGGGTCCGTAGGTGGTTTGGTTGACTGATTGAACAATTGGATCCTCGCGAAGAACTGCGCGATAGAGGGAATCGGGGATGGACACGGTCAGAGCAAAGTCGACAAGCTTATCCGGCAAGGATTCACCTTCCCCACGGCTCAGACGCAACGTGGTATCGATATGGGCCGTGGTGATGTTCCGAGACTGGATACCGTGTTCAGGGACACGTTGTCTGTAGGCGGCAAGCGCGAGCTTCAGGACTTGGCTGTGGATGTCACTATTCCACGTCGCTTCCGACGCTCCAGAACCGTCCAACAAGACCGCTTCTTGTGTAATATCAAGAACCTGATGAAGCTGCGCCTCGGCAAAATACGGCGCACATTTTGGATCGTCGATGAAGATGTCGGGGAAGTCTTCAACGAGATCGCCGACCGAGTCGAGGAAGAATTGTTTGAACTTGAGAGGCAAAAGGCCCCGGGGGTTGATATTCGCTCGTTGAATGTGCCGGTAAAGATTTCGAACGCCGAGGACATCGGGGAGGTCTCTGCTGTTGAGTCCCAAGCCTTTATACTGGACAGGTCGAGAGGAGAGCTCTAGCCCGACCATATCCTTAGGACGGCGGCGGCTTGGGCTACTCATCGACGTCGCTGCTGTCGAGCCAGATTGTGTAGGCTGACGCCCTCTAACTGTTCGAGCCGGCGACACAGATCTTGGAGGGGAATTAGGCGAGTGTGACGAGGATGCAGCGGATGGCGCAGGGAGGTTCGGTGGGGGCAAGACGGGAATCTGTCGGGTTGACAGCGGCGGGCTGATCTCGGTCGTTTGGGCATCTTTTCGACGGGGGCTTCGCCTTCGAGATGACGAAGATACAGAAGACGAATCTTTGATGTCCATCGTGGGTGTTGGAAGATGGGCGTTTAGGCGCGACACTGCAGGGTCATCAAGGGCACGCCGGCGCTTGAGGGGTCGCCTATTGGAGGCAAATTCGACGTCTTCGAGCCACAGTAGAATAGAACAGGTAGCTGGGACGTTAATCGCCAAGTCTGGCATCTTGCAGCGTCCAACCCAGAGACGTGACGGGGCTCGTGATGAGGATGGTTTGGAGGCTGATGATGTGTTGTGGAGACGTCGGCCAAAATATTGACTTTGGTTGCTAGACGACTACCGGCTAAAGTTCGGCAGAATAGGCCCAGACCACGACTTTTGCTTCCCTCAGAAAGACTTCATCCTCACAACCTCTCGCCAGTGATTTACACGCTTGGGATTTCTTTTAATGAATTGGATTTGGGTTGGGCGTGTAGTAGGAGAAGCAGCAGATATGTTTGCTGTCATGGAAGCCGTTGACCACGGACGGTGAAGGAGGCCCGGCGGGCCCAACCCCGGCTCCGGCCCCGCTTCTCTTTTTATCCGATCCGATCAGCCCCACACCGGGCTGTTCATCCGGCCCCGTCAACACGCCCCCGGCTGTCCCCCTAAATACTCCATTTGTATCCTATAAAAGTCTTCTAGTAAGCCATTTAAATACTACTAGGATAAATACTTGACCACCTCGAAGGGAGAGATCCCGATGGTCCCATTCCTGAACATCACGCCCCGGCGCCTCCGCTCCGACACTGCTTATGGCCACGTGCTGTCCAACATGGGTACCGCACCGGCAGAACGTATGGGGGCTGCCCGGATTATGTTCACGTTGAGGGATGTAGGCCAGGGAGGTAGCCGGAATGGCAGGTCAAAACAAGACAACACGGCCCGTCCGACCTGTCCAATGGCGAGGTAAATTACGTGTCCGGGTCATACAACCACGATCCCATATCACTCTCTTGCATAAACAGCAAGTTTACTATCTATCACTGTGTACTTTCTCCCAAGTTCTTTGCTTGCCGGTCAATCATGATCAAGCCAAAGCTTGAGTTCTTCATCTAACCCCAAATCAACCCTAGGGTAGAATGGTGCACACGGTACAGATCGCTGACCCCAACCCCCACCGCACAAGCTGTCTTCAATGCCGCTTATAAACTTTAGAGATGAAACAGAAACAAGTATCTTCAGCTGGGCTCGCCATTCCTGCTGAACCTCTTCTCACAACACGTCCAGGTCGCCTGGCAAGATTTTGGCACCACCTGGCTCCCATCGATGCTCCACTTCTGCAGATTTCATCACTTCCATATCAATATCCTTCCTTGGTTTGAGAACAGCAAAGGTCGAGTAAGTGGCCAATTGTCGCCCCTCGGTCGTTAGCGTGAAAAGTGATGAGAGGGACTACCACACGTGTAGTCAATACACGCAATGTAGAAAAACTCTTCGCCTCGTAGAGGGGGTATTTGCCTGAAAGAAAGAAAGAAAGAAAGAAAGAAAAAAAAAACACTCTGTTGAAAGGGCAAGCCAGTAGTTGGAGGGTTTCAGTAACAAGATGATCTTGGTGATGGTGTTCAGAACGCCTCCAAACCAGGATGATATCTGCTATGTTGCCATACAGGAGAACAAAAGCGCCCTCTTCTCACCAATAAGTAATCTTTCCCGTTATTTACTTGGCCGTTGATCATGATAACGAAATGGTCCACGCCAGAATCTCTCTAAATGTTTAACTGCCTCGGCTTGAGAAAATAAATGTTCACAAACTTGACGAAATCAAGACCCTCATGTTCGATGTCTCAAATGAAGGCGGCTTGGAAATTGGCGGTGATAATGTCAAGGTTGAGTACTTAGGCTAGTGTGACCAGCCTTTAACCTGTCTTGAACAATGAACAAGTACACAATCCAGCAACTGATGTACGCAGTATGAGAGAGTACCACTCCCCTTCGTCGCACTCGTGTGAGTCATCGGCGTATATCCGGAGAGTGTGGGCAGGATTTGGGATGAAAGGTTACCCCTTCTTCTTGTTGACCAGAGTAATGAAGAATATGGTGCTCGATAATCATTCATCGGAACCACCAAGCCTTCCAGAGTAATAACCAGTCCGCAGTCCACCTCTGGGTATTAGCTTGTGGTGCCAATGTATTGAAGGCCACGGACAAGGTATTCCAGGACAAGCGGCGACTAACGAAAAATAGAGTCGCTGGCGATACCGCGGGTTGATCGCCGCGAGACACACAGCATGCCTGAGGGAGCCGTGAGCACCCGGCTCGAATCACCACCGGAAGCAGAGGCAAGACATGCAGTCACTCGTTTCAATAGCTCATCTGCCATCGACAGTGGTGAGAACTCCATTGGGATTTGAATTTGGTTGTCTAGTCGACACTAATGGCGCCAACCGTTGTCAGCCTGATGGACACTTGACGCTCCAGGAATTCTTTTGTTGGTTTGCTCTGAAAGCAGGTTTATGTTGAACAGGGAGGAGATGGCTGGGGCCCGGAACAGCCGGAACAGGGCCGTAGCTAGGCATGTAACAAAGCCATGTGCCATTAGGGATCCAACTTCTCCTTTCAATAGCGGGATGCTGTGCTGCCTCAATGTGAGAAAATAGACAAGTCACAAAAAAATACGCTGGGGAGCAAAGAAGGGGGGAGGGGCACCAATAACTGGATAGTGTGGCAACTAGCTGTCCTTGGGAGCCGCTGGACGGGAAAATATGTTGATACGTAACTAAGTTAAAGGTGATGTACGTAGTAGTTAAAAGTGAAGCATGGTGCCGTCCATCTTGCTCTTGCCGTGTGCGGCTTAACCACCATTCCCCCGCTTGTCGGTAGAGTGCAGACAGGGGTGACGACTGTATCCCCAGGGAAAATGAGGCCCTTGTCGCCCATTTACCCAGACGCCAGCCACTTCCAGCCTCATTGATAGGTCATGGCGACGTGTCATTGACAGGAGCTGCACGGCTATCAGCCCATCTCATGAGCCGCTCTCCCAGCCAAGGCATTTCAGTGGCGGCTGTGCAATCCGCCAATTTGACAGCAGCCAGCGACATGTAATTTTCTAGACGTGAGCTTTTATAGTCTTTAAAAGAGGCCATGGGCGATAATTAAGTGTTGCAGCTAGAGAAGATGGTCTAATGGCGGCGCTTTACAGTGTTTTTTTGACTCATGGTTTCGTTCGCCGTTGGGTCTTGATGGGTTGGGGTTTATCCCGGACTTTTACCTTGTTTCAACGACATGCGGCCAACGAAGGTCTCTTCATGCCACCGAGATCATTCAGATGAGCCTCAAGAGGATTAAGTCATCCGTATTTTCTACCGCATGTTGTGTCCAGGCAATGACCACCACAAATTGAGGTGTGATCTATCATGTGAAGGGTGAGCCTTCGTCCAATCGCCTGATGTACGTTCGAAATGCATGTTTGCAGGTTTGAGCAAACTTGCTAGCTCCATCACGATATGCTTGGAGCGCGGGCTGAAGGATTCAGAGGCCATGGTATCTCCTGAGTGAGGCTGACTCAACGTTGGCCAGGTTTTGCATGAGCGAGCGTGTGATCAGTCATCGAAGTCAGACCAGCCATTTATTTGTGAAGGTGTGACGACTGTAGGCTCAGCGGTCAAGACAGAGACAACAAAGAAGATGCTCCAGAGTGAACGAGACATCCAAAGAGATCCATGAAGAGCCTACATGGCAGGACTCAGTCATTGTTCAGTCGCACAGTGGCGTGAGTTGTGGTGCGCAACTCAACTTGTTACGTTTGAATGGTATGATTGGTTCAGTCAGATATGCTGATGACAAAGGGAGACTCAAGACCAGGAGGCAATACGACTGGGAGATTTGAACTCATCTGCGACGGAAAAGGGATCTGTTGAAGATAGACAGCTTTGAGCACTTTGTTGCTCAGCCAGGAAAGGGACTGATAAGTCGCATTTCTATATGGTCAGCTAATGGTGCCAATAGCTCATGTGTGTTTGCACCCTGACGGACACGGTTCAAACATCATAATCCATGCACTACGGAGTATAGTGATGGCATTATTTTCGGCCAGAGTGTTGTTTCTTTATGTCATTGGCCACCAGGTCTGCCCTGGCGATAACATCAGCCACAATAGCAAACACGGGGGACCTAATAGTTGGGATTGATGACCAAAATGAAGTATATGGCTAAGTAGGATTATGTAAATAGTTGGTGCAACTTATAAAGGTGACCCAATCCTCCCAACATCGTGTTCTTCATCGCCCCTCGTCAGCGTCACCAGCTTGCAATTTCAAGAGCCCTCTTGCCATCTGTTTCCTTTCAAAGACATCCTGTCATCGCTCAAAGCCTTTAATCATATTTTTTGCCACAGCAGAGTAAGCCAGGACACCCCAGCTAGATACCCTTTGGGGATTATTTACCTGCATCTCATGCGTGCCAGTGGCGTAGCGAATATTGACGGGGTCGGATAGAATGACGGCATTAATGCCGTACTTGACCATCTGCTCTCGAAGCCGGGTCTGACGATAGATATGGTCTTGTTTGAGGTCTATTCCCTCGCTCTCTGGAGCCCGGTCCAAAAGAGCGATGCCAGCACCCGCCTACCCCGGACATGGGAGTGTGTGGACCCCGTCTTCGCCATGGGCTCTTCGAGGGATTTCTTCTCCCAACATTCCGACCCCGTTCCACTTCATCTATCAGCTTACTTTATGCCATTGATAATAGGGCCGTTTCCTGTGACAATGCCCCCCTTGACCACGGAAACAAGCACCGGCATCCCGGGGAATCGCCAGACTCTGGGGCCCCATGGGCACCCTTCCTCGTAGCAGCGAGTCGGGTTGGGCTCCGTTCTCCATGACCCATAGATCATCATATTTTCAAAAGGATGCACAATGCTCTGAACACACCACGTTAAGAAACAAGGAGCAGCCCCATGTCTGCCCTGCTTAAGAGATCCCTGATAGACTTTAGCTCGAAACGTTCGTTTTGTGGTTGCAGTTCCCCGTGTAAAAGGTTTTTTCATCTGCCTATATAACAGCTCTACGCTACTGCTTTCTTGTATGGTGGACATCAACCTACAATCACCAGCCTCCTGTTCCGTCTTTTCGAGTATACTATTCTGAGCCATTTTTTATGCGTACACTTTACAAGTCCTTCCGTCATCGTAAAATCAAGCAACATGGCAAACTCGGACGTTGAGCCTCAGCCCGAAATCCATCTTCACGCCATGTCCCAAAAGAAGCACGGTATGGCTCCTCCCGCGGTCGACGTGGCAGTGGGCTCCGTCACCGACAAGACCATGCGGCAGGGGGCGTCTTCAGTGGTGATAACGGAGGAAATTACCGCACCATGGACCGTAGAAGTGCCCTGATGGCCCTTCTTACCAATCAACTTGGCATTGGCATTCTCTCTGTGCTAGGCACTCTCAAGACACTAGGCCTGATTCCCGGTGTCATCCTGTTCGCTTGCTCCACTGTGCTGTACACGACTGTCGGCGTCGTCATTTATTGCCTCGCAGCCGAGTATACAGTGTCGCCAGTCCTTGGCTCGGCTTCAGTTCTCTCTGCAAAGATTGCATACGGCCTGGTGCTGCCTGCTATCATTACGGGGGGTCTTGGTGCCGGGCATGTCGGCATTAAATATGTCTATATCCATGTCATGCAGTGGTGCAGGGCTGCTGATCAAATCACTGCAAACAACGTCAAATCATGGTCAATCTGGGTAACCTGTGTTACCGTGTATTGGATCTTGGTGTTCATCATTGCAAGCACAATCCCCTCCTTCGACTCGATCATCTCCATCTGTTCCGCCACGACTTTTGCATGGTTTTCCTACGGGCTAGGAAATATTTGTTGGTTTCACTTGTATCGCGGTCATTTATTCGACAACTGGAAACGTATTGTTCTGTTCTGTATCAACTGGGCTCTCTTGACGTTTACCCTGTTGATCAACAGTGCCGGGCTTCGGGCTTCGATTACGGAATTGCTGGACATCTTCAACGACCCGGATGCTTCTATCCAAGGCGCCTTTGACTGCGGGGATAACTCTCTGTTTTGATAAGGACCTCTTTCATTCTGCACTTTTGGTAAAGAACATGTACATGAGCCACTCCCGAGCAAGTTATAGTAACGGCTTCTTGATGAGCCCGATGTTGAAGTTGGAGACAGTAAAGAACAGCTCAATTCCCATCAGACTGTAGGAAAGCCCTTGCCCTTTGACCCTTGTGCTAATAACTAGAGAGATCAGCCTTTCCAGTCAACTGCTGAAATAAAAACCATGCAATCAAACACTGGAGAGGACTTGCCCGCTCTCTAGCCACAATAGATCAATCGCCTCGTAGTTCTTCTACATTCTATCCTCCCTCGTAGGCTCCACTGGTCCCGGCTATCAACTCATGTTACCATATGATTAATAGCCACAATAATATATGCAGTTACGAGGGACCAGCCGCATGCATTTCCCATGTGCCGACTACGGCTCAGTAGATGGGCCTGAACCCGGTGAGTGACACCGATGACAAGGTGCACATCTGCATAAACGAAACCGTGTGCACGATCGACATCGCGATGGTGTACTCAAACAGATACGAGGATCCAACGTGTGCATCAATGTGGAATCGGGCAGGCTCATGAATACAAGTTCGTATTCGATATGCTGCCCCAGTTGGTCGTCTCCAATGCCGTGAAGTGCGTACGTATGCTTGTAAAGCGGGAGCTGTCCACATTCATGACCAGCTTCCTTAGTGATAACCTAGACACTATGGTCGATGTCGACGTATTGGCACTCGGACTTGGACATTGTGAGACACGCAATCAATGGCGGATTCACGGTCGTGATAATGAACGTGGAAACCAGCTTGTACGGCGTGATTAGTCCGATGGAATTTGTTGGCTTGGGAGTGTTAACCGTCGCCGATATAGGGAATGTAATGCAAGCCATGATGTTATCAAAGTTACTATCCACAGACTCGATGGTTATGCAGAAGACACCTTTGTGTGCCCGTGCAGGCGTGTTGTGAGGATCACAGACATCTTATGGAACCCAAAGAATATGAGGTATATAACTAGGTAGCGGCAGTATCCCAAACTAACCTTCAAGCCCTTACAATAATATCTCTTTACCCTTGGAGTCAAGGATCCTTAAGTTTGGCTTATTTGAAAATATGGCCGTGGCATCGTTCTCAATGTATGGCTCCGTATCGGAGTTCTTGAAAATAGAGATAACACTAAAACCTTCGTTCCGCGTCCACAGCGGGAATACGCCAATGGAATCACCCTTGCCTTTCCCCCGAGTAGCTAGGATCTTCTTGTAGGCGGGACTGGTGAAGGTCTAGGGAATCCCAATCCGATCATTAGCGAAGCCCCCGGACACAAAAGAGAAGGGGTGATAATTAGTCGAGTCACTTACAGTGCTGCTGAGATCCAGGCTCGCGCCAGCAACCGAGGCGGCCAGAGTACCACCCGAAAGCATGTGATTAGGGCTATACTTAGACACAATAACTAAGATGTCTTCGTCATGCTCGTTGATTACCCACACATATGGCTTGATACCCTTAGAGGCGTGGATTATAGCGTCGATATAACCCTGTATAAGGCATCTCTATTAGCCAAAGCTCCCCTATCAAACAGATGGCTATGTTGCTACTCACTCGTGACTCTTGCTCAAGGTACGGTGGACGCTGGTGAAGGTCTAACCCTTGAACCATTTCTTCTGGCAGGGGGAGTTCCTTGACCACCATCCGACGCGGTTCCTGGTCCTCCTGGCAAGGCGGGAGGACGGCTTGAGATGCCGAAACATGCTCAATAGCGACGAGTCTCAACAAAAAAGGGATGTGCAACGTGTCGAAATGGGAGCGGCCACCATTGTAACTGGTGCCTATGGTACGTTGCGCCCCAGTCGCAAGGCGGAAAGCAAACTGTTCGAGCGAGGATGGGCCGATCTGCCCTCGAAAGTTGGTAGGGGATGTGGTGGTGCTGGCCAGACATCTCAGATTGACGGGAGAGTCTGTTAGGATGAGGACCAGATGCTCGTTGACAGACTGCGGCTCGGGGACACCCTGGGGCCAGGATACAGGAAGGCCCTGAAGGCCCAGACCGAACTCGTCAGCGCCAAGAGTGTAATTCCGGCCCGGAGGAAGGTCGATACCTGTCACATAGCCTTGGGATATGAGATTAACATCTCCGGAGACGTTAATTCCAAACAAGGATACGTATATCTTCGCGCTTCCGTTGTTCTCAAGTGAAATATAGACGACATCACCCACGACTAGGCTGCCACTGCCATCCTGTTCAATAACCCTATCAGAGTTGCCATCTTTAACAGTGCCAAACGTAACAGTAAGGCTATGTTCAAGCTTCTCATTCATGTCATTGCAGGTAAGGGCTTGTAAGTGCTGTGCCCTAGCAAGCCGTTCGGCCTGTTTGACGAGGTCGTTGCTTGCTTCGACCCATAAGCCGCGATCCGGGTCAGAGACGTCCCGAGATGCAAGCTGCACTCCTTGACCAGTGGCCAGGATTAGAATGTGTGCTTCTTGCCGAAACTCGGCAAGCGAGCTACTATCCGGTCTGGCATCATCATCATCTCCGCAACGAAGGTAATTAGATGCCTCGATGGCGTCGCGGAGGTTACGGAGGTGTTCGGGACAGGCCACCGGCCACTGGTATAGAGCCTCTTGTATAAGAAAGGCCGAGGCGCCCTCCTTTGGAATCAGGCCGTTTCCCGCCCTTGCTTTGAAGCCGATAACAAGCGTCACCGTCGCTGTACCAATCTTGGTCTCGTCGCACAGCCGCTCGGCTCCGAGCGGCATGAGGGCGTACACATTGCCCTCCCGCACACCTGATATCCTCCCCGCCGAGATGATGCCCACCTCATCAACGACATGCAGGACGAATGCGCCCGTCACGGCCTCCTCGACCGAGAAGAGCAGGCGCGTGTCTGGCCCCTCATCCTGTGGGTTCTGCTGGGGGTATTCGATGTGCACTAGCTCGCGCACTCGTAGCAGCATCGTCCGCCACGAGATAAGTTCACTACTCGCCCACGCCTCCCGAAGAGCTCGAGCCAACGCTTGAGTCATGGCTCCTGACCACTGGCCGCTTTGGCTGCGGTGCTTCCAAGGTCCACATGCATGTCTTACTACAATAATAACAGCTGAATTGTGCCCATTGGTATGGCGCCACGTCAGGTGGCCCTCCCATCACTGTTCCGGTTACGATCCCACCTCCAGAGGGGGTTTTTTTTTAGTCTCACCCCCTTCCCGGACCCTCTCTGCTTTGCTCATCCTAAGGCTTGAATCTTGAGCGTCATTTGATCTTGACAGTGTGGGGAAAATCCGCAGTTCGTAGGGAGAATCTACAATTCGGCGCCACCGGCTGTTCCATATTGTTGGTTCTGTATGTTAGTTCTGTCTTGGTGTTGTACGAGAAATATAGCCCCAATTTGGTACTTCATCTAGTATGGGGGCCCCCTACTTTTGGGTGGCCTAATGACTTGGATATGTCCCCATTCCCACCAAACTTATCTCGACCTCCAATGGTGGGCCACGTGTCCGCGAAAGCACTCAGCTTATGCACCTGCCTGATCCTGTCAAATGGGTAAAAACCGTGCCCAATACTCCCTCCGTGGCTGCAAGGCGCCCTTTGTTTAGTCTCGGGTGTTGACAAGTCACAATGCCGTACCCCATTCAACGTGCAGTAGGGGGGAGTGGAGCACCCAGTAGTTCCCTCTTTACGCAGGAAAACAAAATCTCTCATAATTGGTTTGTTTAAAGAACCGGGTTTTCCCTTTCTCACATTATCGCAAAGTGACCAAAGCAGCATTTCGTTCGACGATAATGGACGCTCCTATCAGTGTCTTAGCCTTGGTGGTAGTCGTCGCTGTGGTACGTATGAATTGCGATCCATCATTCTATCCGCTGATTATCTCCCAGACGGCACTTTTCTGTGTTGGCAATGTGCTTTACAACATCTTCCTCCATCCATTACGCAATTTCCCTGGCCCGCTCGTCTGTCGGGCTTCTCCATTCTTTCGCCACTACAAATTCCTGACTGGAGACCTTTTATATGTAACCAAAGCCTTGCACGACACCTATGGCCCTGTTGTACGAGTTACGCCCAACGAGCTGTCATTCATCAGCCCAGAAGCATGGAAAGATATTTACGTGCCTCACGGCGGCTCCGCGCGACTTGGAGATATGGCGAGATACCCCAGATTCTATCAGTGGGCAGGTGAGAGCTCTCCAGAGACCCTTGTTTCATTGAATCGGCCGTATCATGATTCTATGAAGCGGCAGCTGGCTCCTGCTTTCTCTGAACGAGCCTTGCGCTCCCAAGAGCCCATTATGCATCAGTATGTGGATCTGCTTATACGCAAATTGCATGAAAATTCGCAGAATGGGCAACACGCTGTCAATTTGCGTGAGTGGTTTAACTACTACACGTTTGATATGATCGGCAATCTTGGATTCGGATCTGACTTCGCTGGGCTTACTACCGAAAATTATCATCCATGGGTCAAAGCAGTGAGCCAGAATGTAGTAGAGTTTTCTTTCATGCAGGTGTTGATGTACTTGGGATTTTCACGGCTTGTCCACGCGTTGGCAAACAGTTCCGTTCTGAGGGGCAAAGTACTACACGAACGCCTAACCAGAGAGAAGGTTGAGGCTCGTTTGCGCCAAGGACAACCAAGACCGGACCTAATTCAACCACTACTCGACCGAAAGGAGCCTCTGGTATGACCATTGATCCGTGATTTTTCCACCGAGTTATTCTAACAAGATATCGCTTAGAGCAAAGCCCAGATCTTGGAAAATGCATCACAACTGATCACGGCAGGCTCAGAGAGCTCTTCCACTCTGTTGGTCGCCACAGTCTCTCTGCTGACCGACAACCCTACTACGAAGCAGAAACTGACTGAAGAGATTCGTTCCTACTTTCAGGATGAGGGCGAAATCAACTTGATATCTGTCAACAATTTAACCTACCTCTCTGCCTGTTTGAACGAGACCCTACGATGCTTTCCCGCGGTACCACCTGCCTTACCGAGAGTCACCCCTCCAGGAGGAGCGGTCATCGCTGGCCACACGGTGCCGGAAAATGTAGGCACTTAAGAAGTCTCCATCGTTTTTGCCAAACACTAACAGAGTCAGACGGTTGTCTACGTCGCCTCATGGGCTTCATATCATAGCGAGCGGCACTTTGCTGAGCCCTTCGAATTTCATCCCGAGCGGTTCTTGAAGGACGCTAGATTCGCTAAAGATCGCTTCGATGCATTCCAGCCTTTCGGTTTAGGCCATGGAAGTTGTCCTGGCCGCAAGTAGGTATTCCCATCATGTAGACTCTTCTGGTCGTTACTGAGACTATTCTAGCCTTGCCTTTGCTGAGACGCGCCTGGCGATGGCGAAGCTCATTTACAATTTTGACATCGACGGTGTACCGGGGAACGGAAACTGGACGGGCCAGCAAAAGGCGTACATGCTATGGGATAAGAAGCCTTTTTGGGCTCTTCTCAAGCCTGTGCGGTAGCTGACAACTCACTGGCATCCTCCCGAGACTTGGTCCCCGGCTGGTTGCGGTGTAGGGATTAAGCTTTTGCACTCGCTTGAGGCGCAACCGGAATGATGGATATGCAAGTCCAAGGAAACAGATTGATAAGGTTACAGGACAAATGCACTCGAAGACATTCCTTATAAGACTAGCAAAGGGGCGATTGGATTTTACTACATGACGATTCCTAAAGCACAAAGTTGTTAAACCAGAATGAACTCCATCTTTTATCTGATTCCCATGTCCATTTCAAATAATCAATTGACATGTTGTCGGGCAGTTAACCCCGTCACGCCTAACCGTACCAAATGTGCGAAATACGAGGATAAATTCATCAAGGTCAATATTTAGTGCAATCTATGATAAGGAAATCCACTTTGCGCTGCCTGTTCAATGTCGTAAATATTCAAGGTCAAAAACAATAAAACCTCCTTTACCACCATGCTGACATGTCCGATTAGAGGTGCCCGCTCCGCCTCGTCAAAATATGAGGATATTGCATGATGGCCATAGTCTCAAGATGACGAGAGTAATCAGGAGAAGACCGCCGAAGATGGTAGTAAAGATAATCCAGCCGGCAGGTTGACGCGAAGAATCCGCCTTCTTAACATACCTGCGGCCCCGCATCATATTAAGCCAAGTTATGCTGCCAGCATGAACATTCTCCATCGCCGTAGCGAGCCCAGGGCTGAAGGCGGCCACCTTATCGAACTCGATGGCGAGCTTGCCCTCGTACTCGTAGAAGACCTCGGCCGATTGGTCCACGGCCTGCTGCAGGTTCAACGGGGGGTTCGAATTGTGCTGCATCATTTTGGCGATGTGGCTGTACTCGGTTATTTGAGCATGGGGCGCGTTGAGCTTGTATAGGTCGAGGATCACGCCCATGCTACGGCCACAGTGGCTGAAGATGCGTCGCAAGGTGTCAGGAGAGGACCGGCTCAACTGAAGGAAGTCCTCGTTAAGCTCAGGCATTGCGAAAAGCATGACGAGGTACATCATGCCCATGGCGGTGTTGGTCTGCCTGTAGGACATGTATTCTTCCACTGACACTATTCGCTGCTCTGCTTCCATCGCTCGAAGGGCGCGAGTGCAATCGAGCCAGAGATCCATCTCGGCCTTGGTGAGGCCAAGTGACTCCGAGTGCCAGCCCTGATGCGTGAAGAGTCTGAACATGAAGTCAAGGCCATGGTCTCCCTGGCGGGAGCCTACCACTCTGGCTCGGATGTCGTCAAGCAGATCGTGGGTGTGTTTCATATCAGTAGTGTTGTCGATGAGGTCGTCGAGAAAGACCCAGGCTGAATAGAAGTCGGCGACGAGCTTGAGCCTCTCAACATCCCCACCAGGATAGACCCAGCTTGCATAGAGGCCTCCGCACGCAGCGAACTCGCCATTCCGCGAGACGACCTCGTGCTCGGACACTTCCTTAAGCGAACGGACACAACTCAGCTTGGAATACTGGAATATGTGGGCCGTTTGAGGATGCTTCCGGCTACGGAAGCGGGTGACCAATTCAGGCACTTGCGGCAAGGCATCGGCGGATGGCATGACGGTTGACAGTGCGTTTTGGAATAGTTCTCAAGATGAAGAAGGAAGAATTAAGTCTAAGAAATCATTCTGCAGGGTGGGCACTCGCAAGAGTTCCTTTATCTGACTTGAACAGGTTGACCAGCGGGACCCTCTTCCTGTTCCTCGTATGACCCCCTCTCTTGAGGTAGTATCGCTAACCTCGCATGCTGTAAGTAATGCTATTGATTTGTCTGCTGATATCCTGATAACGCCCCTAAAGCTGTCTCTTGGGACCTAAAGCAGGCAAAACCGCAATCCCACGCGTGCTGAACCAATGTGGAAGTGCGCTGCAAGAGGTGTGGCAGGCCACGCTGCGTTGCATGTCTAGTTTGTGTATTAGGGCCATTGAGGATATACGCGATAGAACCGATCCGCTAATGACGGGTAAATGTGACTCGCCAAGAAATGATGATGTTGAAGACAACAAGGATATGAGAACAAGAATTGTAACAAGTCACATGAGATGACCCCTAAGCGGGGTAGTCGATATCATATGGTCTGCTCTTCTCCCGCACTCGTAAAGGTCGATGCTGATTTGGCTCCCGAGGTACGGAACAAATGCTGTGTAAACAGTAAAGATGATGCCGGATTCCCCGGGCTTGTTTTCTCGACCCCAGCAAACTGGTTCCGGCTGTTCAAGGCCCGTTGATTGGGTGCGGGCGGTACCCTCACCAACGATCACACCCACTGAGGGGTAGGGTGGAAGGCCTCAAAAGTGTTGTCCAGGGGGATCAGAGTACTAGCCAATAAAAGAGGCTATTTTCAGCTCGGCTACGAGACATGGGCACTTACCAGCCGTTTCCATTACCTTTGAAGCACATATTTCCCTTCCACAACTTATAGCTATCATAATGCTCTAAAGCTTCAGAGGGCAGCCACCTTGGAGACTAAACGGCGATGTATACGAGGTATGGACGAGGATAAGGGATCCGGCGCTAAGACAAACTTTTGGGGTCTTCCTCGGTGCAATTATTACCAATTCCCGCGGACATGGGCTTGGGTTCGCACGGACACTCCCTCCCATGCCTCTTGGATGGTCCCCGCTCTCACCTCTGCATGACGTGTTCGTCTAGTGCCAGGGACGTGGGTCAAGTACCACAGCACCTTACCAAACCCGCGGGACTCGGGGGTTCCTGACTGACTGTCTGGGAAGAATGATGTTACAGGTTTGAAGTACCTATTGTTGCCACCCATATCAAATTAGAGCTTTGCGTCAATTCTCTGCCCTTCGCCGACCTTTCCGCTTTAGTTTCCAACGCTGACGCCTTTTCCGCCAGAGCCGACCCGAACAACAACTCCCTGGATTCAGGCTGTTTTCTGACATTGGCGCTAATATCGGAGCAGGATGAATTAATTTCCTTTCGGCCGCTTATTCCAGCGCTAACCACAACCACACCGCACATTCACGGGGGCCTGAGCCGCATGACGATTTCTTTTTGCATCTACCAAGACAGCAACGCGCACACGACCAACGTCATGCCGAGACTTGCAGTCGCTAGCAGACATGGATAACCAGCAACAGCACGACGGGCAGAGCCGCGATGCCAGCGGCGAGAATGGGCAGAATGGCCGAACTTTTGAGTTTACCTTCGACTGCTCCTCGACGATCAAGTCGGAAGGAACAGACAGCTTCCTCTTGGAACCGGATGTAGGCGGACCTTATCCATGTTGGAGCAGCGTGCTGACTTGACGGCTTGGCGCCCTTTAACTCAGCCTGCAACCATGTCAGCTTCTTCCGTGGGAGAGGCATCATCAGCGGCGTCGAGTGTTAACTGGTGCGGCGACAGGAACGACTCATCCTCCCTATCAGACAGTGTGCAAACTTTCCCTGAAGAGTTTGGCCGCACCTATCACGCATATCGTGCCGGCTGTAAGAAATTCAAAATCTATGGCTGCCTCACCGAACTTCAACTGACCGCCGACATGCAGCATACGCATTTCCCAACGACACCCCGGAGCAGGAGCGTCTAGAGTTTATGGGCGAGTGCTACAAAAGACTCATGAAGGACAGGCTTTATATGGCTCCACTCTCTGCTAAGAACCCTCCACGCAATATTCTCGACATTGCCACAGGCGTGGGTGACTGGGCCATCCAAATGGGTGATCTGTTCCCCAAGTCCATGGTTATTGGCACAGACCTATCCCCGATCCAACCGTCAGAGGTTCCTCCTAACGTTCAATTTTATGTCGAGGATTCGTAAGTGTCTTTCCAAGTGTCCTTCGGGATATCTGAGAGAAGTTCCTTGCCTTATCGCATTCAGGACCGACGACTGGACATTCTTTCAAAAGTTCGACTATATTCATACGCGCGCTACTGCCGGTTGCTGGTCCGCGTTTGAAACCCAGATCGCCGAGCAAGCCTTCGCCGCGCTTGAGCCTGGCGGCTGGTTCGAGTCGCAAGAGATGGATTGTACTCCTCTCTGCGACGACAAGACACTCGATCCTGAAGGCCCGGTTGTGGCTTGGTCCAATGATTTGATCGTGGCATCAGATAAGCTACAGCGTCCAGCCATTCTGGGGGCGAACCTAAAGGAGATTTACGAGCGGGTCGGCTTCGTCGATGTACAACAGCGCATCCTCAAAATGCCCATCAATGGGTGGGCCAAGGACCCCCGACTTAAGGAGGTGGGGTGGATGTGGTTGAGAAATATGCTGGACGGTTTGTCTGGCTTCTCTTATCAGCTCTTGAATAAGGCTTTTGAGCGAACGAGCGCTCAAATTGAGGCAAGTATAGCTTGTGGCATTGCTAGATTCGCCAGCTGACGATTTTATGCATAGATATCTCTGATTGATGTTCGACGAGATCTCACCAACCCGCGTATTCATGCGTACATGCCTGTTTTCGTCGTCTGGGGAAGGAAGCCAAAGCCTAACTAATCTTTGATTTCGATAGCTTGGGATTCATGGGGGGGGGAAAGGCTCGTGTTCACGTCACGAACCGGCACCCGCGGGCTCCTTTAATTCAAACCCGCGGGTGAGTAAGGGCCATGATCCGTGGCATAGAAATATAAAACATGGTGTATTAATGAGGCGTTTGTTCCCATCAACTCGCTCGTACAAGTTAACTGTCGCACCTAATCATGTCAACTTTGTCAATTCCACGATTGACTTCTCCCGTGAGCCCTGATATCTACTTGCCTGCTTTCCCCCCCCTCGTACTCCAGGGATGAAGTCTTCCTCGGTTGTGGTCTAGAGCTGACAATCCAGCAGCCTTTTATGGAGACGCTGCCCAAGCCAGAGATGCATTGGCGCAGCAGATTGACAACGCATGTCGTACCTACGGTTTTTTCCAACTAGTGAACCACGGAATTCCGGGGTCACTGCAAAAGGATCTGCTTATTTGCAGCTAGGAGCTTTTTTCTTTACCGCTCGAGGTTAAAGAAGTATACGACAAGAGTCAGTTCATTTGAAGTACTAGACTACCCTATAACCAAGAATCTCCATTAGTGACAAGACTCATGATCCAGACATCGGACGACAGGATCTTAATCGGGGTTATGTATTTCGATAAGAGAAGTCAGGGTAATTTGAAGGAAGGCAATTATTTTGGCGTTGATCTGCCCACTGACCACCGTCAAGTCGTGGTGGGCAACTTCGCTCTGGGCCCTAACAAGTATCCAACTCATGTCAAGGACCCAGAAACATTCCGCAGTACGATTGATACCTATATCAAATTGATGCGCTCATTTAGAGAACCTGTTATAGGTACTTCGTAAGACAATGGGCGTCACTGACGAGTGTGTGTCCGAATTTGGAGAGACGCCTATCGCTGTCCTTCGTCTGCTACGCTATCCTCCCCAGCCGCCAGACGCAGGTGAACTTGAGCGTGGTAAGTGCAAATTTTTAACAATCTGCGCCTGGTCGTGATGGCCTTTGCTATGGAACTGAAGCTAATCGGTATTGTGTCAAGGCATCGGGGCGCACACAGACTTCGGTGCTGTCACAATCCTGCTACAGGACATGGTTGGCGGTCTTCAAGTCTGGGACCGTACCTCGTCCAGCTGGTCTGATGTCGAACCCAAAGAAGGCGCACTTGTTGTCAATTTGGGAAACCTCATGATGCGCTGGACTAATGATATGTACATTTCCAGCCTTCATCGAGTCATCAACCGTACTGGCTGTAAACGATACAGTGCTCCCTTCTTTTTGATGGAAACCCTGACTTCATAGTGCGCTGCTTCGAAAACTTCAAATCACAGACATCGGGTGCTAGACATCCGCCAATCATGGTATCTAACTGGGTCTCGGGAAGATTTGCAAATACTTACACGACGAGTAAGGGAAACGCATTGGGCGAGTTGTCGGTACAGGAGGCGTCTTCTGCTTCTTCTTCCTGACAGGTTGCATGAGGATTTAGTTACTAGTTCTTTATGTAGCGATGGGGTGAAGAAAACGTTGTTCAGATCATCTTAAGTAGAAACTTGTACCTTGCTATCTTTGGAATTATCTTGGTGAAGCAGGAATATGTCTCTCAGTATCATGGTTATAAATTCGTAAAAGTTAACCAAAAAACCTGAGGTGCAATCACCAACGACGATTCATTAAACCACGAATAGGTCACTTCTATTTCATTAAAATCCTATCTAATCTGTTGTTACCCTTGAAGGGCTGCTTTTTCACTTCAAGAAAGAACACGTTTTCAGCACCATATCCGGTACTCCTCACTAAAATGTGTTTGCGTTTATACGTTTTTTCTCGGTCTGGAGGGGACGGTTTGGCTCTCTCTTTAGGTCTTTTTTCATGACCGAAGCATTATTATCTAGGTACATATGGTGACTTCGATAAGAGGCCGGCCTTGGCGCCTTGGGACATGTAGTTTTTCGCTCATAGCTTTGATTTGCTGATCATATGTTCCTAGATGGACTGGATCGTCTTGGTTAAAGCCTTAGCCCGCTTGAGATCATATTTAAGGTCCACATATGTCATACCAAACCTATGTCCATACCCCATATTGCACTCTCGGTTGCTAGAAACCACGTGCTAGCCACCAACGTCTCTTGGCCAGAATAAGGAGAATGGTAGGGAAAAACATACTCGAGAAGGCTCTAGACATAGTAGCCTTCTATTTGGACACCGTCCTTGATGACCGCATCGCAAAGCGCTATGATGTAATAGTTGAAAAGTCTCTGGCCATCTTTGTCATTGACAACCTCGGGGAGGGAACCATGCCTCTCACCCTCCACAGGAAACCCGTTATCGTATATGATAATAGGGACGTTATCGGCCTTGCGGTACTTCTCCTAGATGAACACAAGCATTTTACGGAAGCCCCAGGGTATTGGAATAAGATGGGCGAACAAATCTAATGTCAATCGACTGCAAAAACATATGGAAGGGACTAAATCTGACGTAAAGGAAACTCACCAATGTACGGGTAATCATTCTCACCCCGAATACCGATGGTTTGACCGCGCTTCTCATAAGTTTTGGGGATACTGTTTATGATTTACTAGGGGCGCGGCTCGTCTGGATCGAGTCTCGCCCTTGTTCCGTATATAGTACCGCAGTTATTCATCACGAAGCTGTGTATCGGATCTTTCTGTCAGTCGTGAATGTTTCTATTAAGGTCGATCTTTTGTGTAGACTCATAAATCGGCCGAATCGTGAATAATATCCAGCTCCTCGTTGCTGGAATGCGGGAACTCTTCCCCATACTGGTCCCAGCTAATAGTTTGTATACCGCGGCCTGCATTCGAACATCCAAAGTCAAAACTCAGATTCGCTACGTCTCAGCAGATTTGGGCGGTATTCATAGATAGGCAGGGCGAACTTCATATTAACATAATCAGCACCCCGCGTCTTCTGTTTTGCAGAGCAACGAATAATGGCCCATATTGCTTGGCACGTTGACGTTTGCCTTTCGGATTATGGAGGCTGCCATGGTCTGTTTGCCCTGTCCATCTGATTTCTGCATGGCGCGCCATAAAGGCGTTGAGCCATCTTTGTCTGCGGCATCCACTTGGATGCTGTCAGCGCCAAGCAAACATCGACTACTTCCTCGTTGCCGATATCCACCGCTCGTGATAAGGGGGTCCGGCCATCGGCATCGTGCTCGTCCACAGACGCTCTAGGCTCTTTAAGTAAAACCTTTATGACGTCTACTTTCTCTGTTTGATGGCAATAATAGTCTGATGGTCATAGTGTTCGGAGCCCAGACCTAGACGATTCGCGACCCCTCGGAGATTCGTTATCTCAGAATTGCTCTCTTGTCTCGAAGTTTACGGACAATTCCCCCGCTGAGCAGGTTTCCCGTGAAACTGTCACGTTGCTCTGCCATTTCTAGACGAAAGACGTTGCATCGATACAATTCGTCGCTTCAGACGTACAAAGGAGTGCTACAAACCTCTATAAGTATCGTCTAATGAAGAACACTTCTCTATGCTATTTGACGCTAAATATCTATTATAAAAGATAGAGATTTAATTTATATTAAAAAATATTAAATATAATAACTTAAT
>JAANQP010000749.1:0-24089 GCA_011320165.1 Fusarium protoensiforme
GGCGAGGGGAGATCATCTTGGACTTGGGATAGGGCACTTGTCCAGGGCTTGACGCGCTTGGCGATGGATGATTCAGAGGCGTCATCGGGCATCTTAGTCTTAACGGCAAAGGTGATCATGTCCTCGATGGTCATTGTGGGTGGAAAGGAGCGTTGGCAGGTTGGAGTCTTTTCGTCGGGGTAGATTACGCAGACGCCTATTCAGACCAAGTCAGAGGGTGTACAGTGATTTCTATGAGGGTTACAAACCAGAAAGACCCCAGTACCAGTGGTTCGGCAGCTCATCGATACGGAGATCCTTGGCCGACGCGCGAGTCGTGTTTGTGGCAGCGTCGACAAGGTCCTGGCTGCTGACACGGAAGAGGTAGATGGACTGCGTGGCAGGGGACATGCATCCGACGAGGATGACAAAGTTTGCAACCAGACCGGCTTGGTTATTGTCAGAAGAGGGACGCTCGGAACAGGTGGACGACATACTAAGGATGGAGATCATGAACCAGATGCTGAGGCCTTTGGACTCTCCCCAGCCCAACTGGTGGGCAAACAACTCTCCCCAGGTTCTCTTGTTTCTAGGCTTGTCAAACATGATGTGTATTTGTTTTGAATTGGTAAAAGAGTGTGGTGTTGAGATAGATGGGAATGAGGGTTGGCATCTCTGGGATATCCTCGATCAAATAGCCCTCATCTTCTGACCGACTACATCCTCTAATTCCTCCAGGATCTCTGCATGCTTCGTGGCGTTAAAGACACTTACACGGCAGAGGCAGGGAAACGTTGATCCTTTTACGCTCATGCAGGGGAAAACATGCATGAGGCGTCACGGCAGTCATCTGATTTGATGCGCAACCACGGGCACAGTTCAGCTGGCAGGGGGACACACAAGTTGAAACGTCAAGCAAGGAAGTTCTATGCCCGAGAGGGATAATGATGGACAGGGAGAGGGGACAGTGGCCGTCACGAGGCGTTTTTTCAATTATCGTCAAGTCGAGAGGAAGATGCGAGGGAGTTTTCAGGTGGATATTCATAACAAACAAATAAGGGATATAAGCTTATGTTTAACCTTGACGCTAAAGTCAACTATGTATTCAACCACCTTGACTAAGTACATGTCACTACTAGTTGTCAACTCCAATCATGACCAGCATGCTACTCCTCCTTTCTTCTTATTAAACGACTTGTTGAGTAGAGTCGACACCGGCAAAGCCCAGCAGGGCGTTCCAAGTGTCGGCCGTGCTCTGATCGCGCGTGCCCAGAGCCTCAATCTCAGCCTTGGCTGACTCGCACGCCGCCTTTGCAGCGTCGTTGGCGTTGCAGACGTTGGTGAGCTGGTCACAGATGCGGTTGGTGATGATGTTGGGGTTGAGCGCCTCCTGCTGGCCCTCAGCCACCAGGGGATCCTGGGGGATAAAGGTGAACTCGTCGGCTGGTCGGCCGTTGAGACCGCCGATTCGTGCAATTGTGGGTTGGCAGACGCCAAAGTCGAGGTCACCGTTGGCTCCTCCAGCGGCGCCATCATCAGCACCATCATCAGCACCATCAGCTGCATCATCAGCTGCATCGTCCTGGCCCTGATCGGCGCCTCCAGCATTGTCGTCCTGGTTCTGGTCATCGCCAGCATTGCCAGCGTTTCCTTGGCCGTTGCCTTGGTTCTGATCACCTGCGGCATCGTCACCTGCGTTTCCCTGGTTGTTACCGCCCTGGTTGTTGCCATCCTGGTTCTGGTTATCACCAGCGTTGCCTTGACCATTGCCCTGGTTTCCATCCTGGCCATCCTGACCGTTCTGGTCCTCACCGGCGGCGCCATCATCATTGCCATTGCCATCTTGGTTGCCCTGATCATCGCCATTGGCGGCATCATCTCCAGCGTTGCCCTGGTTGTTGTCTCCGTTGTTGGCATTGTCATCACCTCCAGCGGCGTCGTCACCGGCAGCATCATCTCCAGCGTTGCCCTGGTTGTTGTTGCCCTGGTTGTTGCCCTGGCCGTTGTTGCCCTGGTTGTTCCCTTGGTTGTTGCCTTGGTTGTTGCACGCGGCTCCGTCCGCCTCGGTTCCGTTGTTGGCGTTTCCGCCCTTGGCAGCATCGCCAGCAGCAGCGTCATCACCTGCGGCGGCATCGTCACCGGCAGCAGCATCGTCGCCGGCGGCGGCATCATCACCGGCAGCAGCGTCGTCGCCAGCAGCAGCATCATCGCCAGCGGCGGCATCATCACCAGCAGCGTCGTCGCCGGCAGCAGCATCGTCACCAGCGGCAGCGTCGTCACCGGCAGCAGCATCATCGCCAGCGGCGGCATCATCTCCAGCAGCGTCGTCACCAGCAGCATCATCTCCGGCGGCAGCGTCGTCACCGGCAGCAGCATCATCTCCGGCAGCCGCATCGTCGTTGCCGTTATCCTTGTCGTCGTTTTGTTGGTTGTTGTTTCCCCCTCGTTGGGCCCGGTTGGCTCCCCGGTTGGCTCCCCGGAGACGACCAAGTGTCAGTCGTAGCCTTCCTCCACGACCAGAGCCTCGGTGACGATCATTGCCATCATCCTCGTCCTCGGTATCATTGTCTTCGGCGTCGTCGTCCTGATCAGCGTCATCCTGATCATCATCATCATCGCCTTGTCGGTTGTTTCCGGCTCCGTCTGGGAGAGTGCCGTTGCTAGGAGCGGCCTCTCCGGCTCCGGCTCCGGCTCCAGCTCCAGCTCCAGCTCCAACTCCGGCGGTGCCATTGTTGTTGGGGGGGAGAACACCGGCCGGAGTTTCACAGTCGTCGTTGTCTCCGGCAGCGGCGTCGTCGCCAGCAGCAGCGTCATCACCTGCGGCGGCATCGTCACCGGCAGCAGCATCGTCGCCGGCGGCGGCATCATCACCGGCAGCAGCGTCGTCGCCAGCAGCGGCATCATCTCCGGCAGCGGCGTCACCACCAGCAGCGCCATCGTCTGCAGCACCGTCATCGGCGGCACCGTCATCAGCACCGCCAGCTCCTGCTCCGGCTCCTGCTCCGGCTCCAGCACCGTCCTGTCCCTCAAGTACGACCTGCTCTCCATCGGCACCAACAGCGGTAAAGTTGCCAAAGCCCTGAGCAATCATGACTTCAGCCTGGGACAGACCCGTGGCGTCAAAGGGCGTCTGCTTCGAGGTTGCAGAGTTGGCATTCTCGACATCTGAGTCACCAACAGCCGGGTCCACAAGGGGGACGATGCCTCGAAGCTCAGCAGTCGCAGGCAGGCTGGGGTCGGCGCACACAAAGGGCACGTCGACGGCGAAGGGGTTGAAGTTGGTCTCGGCAGAGACAAGACCAATCGCTGCGTCAATGACTTGCTGGTCAGTTCCCAGCTCTGTGATGATTTGGTCGGCAATAGTAAGCTGGCAGAACATGTTAGCTAGTTGTCCCTCAGGGGGTTGATGTCAACTCCTCCTTACCTTCTGACAAGGGCTAGCGGCGGCAAGCAGAGAGCCCGGAATGCTACCAGCAATGGTGGCAGCGACACCAGGATCACCGAAGCCAGCATCGCCGAGTGCCTGGACTGCAGCAACAGGCACCTGCTCCTGGCCAAATCGAGCCTCGGCGTAAGCCAAGAGGATGGAAAGACTGAATGCCTTGGAAAGTGCCATTGTGAATGGTTTCAAATGACTGAACGTTGGTGTGGTTTGTTATTAACAAGGAGAAATAACAACAGAACCAGCCAGTGGTGAAGAAGAATAGATTTGAAGAAGAAGAAGAAGAAGAAGAAAGGAGTGGTTGAAACGAATGCGTTCACAGAACTGCAAATAGAGAAAGGAAATAAGAAAGAGGGGGAGAGGCTTGTGTAGAAGAAGATAATGAGAGAGAAGGTTCATGGAGACGGGACGAGACTAGTTATATACCGTCTAGCTTCATCATGACAGTGTAGCTAAATTAGGATAAACTCGAGATGACACAAACTAAGCTTTGAGCTTGAGCTTTACGGTGACGATCATACATCCTCTGCTACGGCGTAGTTTCTAGAGGCAAAGTTGGTAACGCTTTGAAGCTTCCCCTAGCGCGTAAACAACCTGGGGTTGCACACAATGCTTCAAAATGTTGGTCAGCTTGGTGTTAGTTGACGGGTTGGGGCTTGATGAGACTGTCCGAAGTCCCCAATTGGCTTAGCCTGGATGAAAACTCGGGCCCCGTGTTGCATCGAGTTCACCACGGACGTCCGAAGCATCGGTGGTCTCGGATGTGTAGATCCCGTCTCCTCGTCAGAACTCGGATACCCCATAGTAGCCGGAGAGTCCGGTAGAGTCGGAGCAAAGACTGATGCTCGTTCATTCCTCATGGAGTGACTTTATTCCCCATATCATACACTGAGTGCTTCGCTTCCATAATCGCAATCTAGCTTCGCGTCGCGGAAGTGGACGAATCCAATGAAGTCAGCCCAACAGATGGACATGGCGAAAAGAACGAGGCTGGCTGAATATTGAGAGCCCAGAGCGACAATTGAATCTTAGCCCGTCTGTTGCTGTCGGAACAGAAGGCTTCCGGTTTTTTGGGAGTTTCGATTAATGGTCGCTTAGCCTGAAGTCGTAGATCAAACAAGGGGCACGGAGCGCGCTGAGACATGGTCGAAACCACCCCGGTTTGGGTCGCCAACGGCGATACGGGCGGCTTGCCGTAACCCCAACACTGCTTATTTTCAATAGCCGACTCTCATCTGAAGGAAATTTGTGATTCGGGGTTGTGATCGCTTAGAGCCAAGCCCATGCCAAGCTGCACCATCAGTCAACAAGGTGGTGGATGTCGGCCCGCTTAACGAGCCAAGGCGGAAGGCGAGATGCTTAAGGTTGTGACATGAAAGCTTGTTCAGGCAGGCAATTCGTTTCTTTCTTCAGGCCAGACAAATAAGTCGTCAATCGAGAAAGGGTTGCACCCGCTGGTGGCAGTTGGTGGCGTTTCTGTAGAGTGCCCAGAGCCGGCAACAGATCCGTCCCAAGATGAGAAATCAAAGTCGCATTCTAGGCCCCCCAAGTCCAGGCTATCAAGCCAACTTAGTTCTCCATCTGGTAATGACTCTTGGGCTTGCTGTCCCTGGCGCTGTACTCGCAGGTACTCTGTCGGCGTCACTCCAACACACTTCTTGAAGACTCGGTGAAAGTGCCACTTGGAGAGCCCGGTCTGCTTGGCCATCTGGCTCAAGCTGAGCCTGGCCTCTGCATCGTCCTTCTTCTCCACCCGTCGTTGCATAAAATCGCGGATCTTTCGCACAGCCGCCTCTTCGGGCATAAGCCCAGCCACCTCTGGCTTACACCGTTTGCAAGCCCGGAAGCCAGCCTCTTGGGCGTGGAGCCCACTGGCAAAGAAGGATACGTTGGCGCGACGGGCGAGGCGAGCTTTGCAGATGGGACGGCAGAATATCTTTGTCGTGCGTACGGCGTAGACGAAGAAGCCGTCAGCGTAGGCGTTGCGGGAGACGACGGCCTGCCAGCGAGACTCATCATCTTCAAAGAGAGAGATAACAGTTGATGGTAGCTGTATACCGGCCATTTCAATAGCTTCCAACGAAAACATTATTTTGAGCCAAAGCGCAGGTTGTAGAAGATCAAGTTGAGTATGTAGGAAGGCATCTGGAAGGTGATGATGGGAAGGAAAAGTGGGCCGTTGCTTCCAATATGACCAATGACAGAAGCCTACCCTAACCTTGATCGCCTCCTTGTGAATGTTGAATCGCGTGCAACTGAACAAGATTTAATATTTATATACGATGAGGCTGTTACATGGTATGATTAGTCTCCTGCATGTAGGTACCATATACAGTTGAGGAGGGGCATGTTTAAGGACTTCTGTGGTTTAGTATCATAGCCTCTGCATTCATCATCATTGTGCTTCATTGAATGGGGCAACTTTAGAACGACACCTAGTTTGGGGTTATGCAACCGCTTATCCATAAACCAATTAATCATATACTCTCTTCGGGAGGTTCATTTCGGTACCTGCCTAGTTACAGTATCTCAGTGTTCCTCTTTGGACAAGGCACTATATCTATACTGGGTAACAATCCATCAACGAGACATTGTACGTTCCATCAATACTCATCTACTCTATCAAACGCGTATCAAGCCCTATTGTTATTGAATATAGTCTCATTGACGATCTTCTGTAGTTCATGTAGTATAGTAAACCGTGCTGTCGTGTTGAAAATGGAGGGCATGGAGATCATGAGACGCTGGCAGGCCATCTCGCGAGTCAGCTTACTACAGAAGGACTCTACGCAAAATGATTACACTCACGAGCACGTATCACTCCTTGTATTGCTAACAATTTGTTTTAGTCTATTCTTTATTTGTCCATCTAGTGCCCTCATGCCAGCCGAATAGCAACAGACTTGCTCTGTGTATAGTTCGCGAGCGCAGCCTCTCCAAGCTCCCGACCGATTCCTGATTCTTTGTAACCACCAAAAGGGACAGCATGATGAAGAAGATTATAGCAGTTGACCCAGATCGTTCCGGCGTGAAGAGAGTTGGAGAACCGGATGGCGGTGCTCAGGCTCTGGGTGTGGACGGCGGCCGCGAGGCCATATGGTGTATCGTGGGCGAGCTGCAGGGCCTCCTCCTCGTCCTTGAACTTTGCAATCGCGCAGACGGGACCAAAGATTTCTTCTCTCATGATCTTCATGTCGGGTCGAACGTTGGTGAAGATTGTCGGCTCGATAAAGTAGCCCTTGTCTCCGTGACGGCCGCCACCCGTGAGAACAGTGGCACCCTCGGCCTTGCCCAGGTCGATATAGCTCATGACGCGCTCATATTGCAGACCGCTGACGAGAGGGCCCTGGAAAGTTTCCTCATGGAATGGGTCTCCGACCTTGTTCTGCTCTGCCCGCTTCTTGAACGCCTCGAGGAACTTGTCGTAAATACCTTCTTGCACCAGAATTCGGCTGCCCGCGCAGCAGATCTGGCCGTGGTTGAAATAGATTCCAAAGTTGACCCAGTCGACGGCCTCTTCGATGTTGGCGTCGTTGAAGATGATGTTGGGCGACTTGCCGCCCAGCTCCAGAGTCACCTTCTTCAGGTTGGAGTCGGCGGCCGCCTTCATGATCTGGCGACCGACCAGGGTTGAGCCGGTGAAGGCGACCTTGTCGATATCCATGTGAGACGAAATGGCTGCGCCGGCAACTCTACCGAGACCGGTCACCAGGTTGAAAACGCCTGGGGGGAAACCGGCTTCCTTGATGAATTGCGTAAAGACGAGTCCGGACAGGGGGGTTTGCTCGGCCGTCTTCATCACGATAGTGTTGCCGGTTGCCAAGGCAGGACCAATCTTCCACGACAGCATGAGAAGGGGAAAGTTCCAAGGGATAATCTGTCCACAAACGCCAATCTGCCAGCTTGTTAGTTACGGGACGGCCATGTGTCAAGATGCTGTGACCTACAGGCTCAGACCGGGTATAGTGAAACATATCAGGGGCAATATCGATGGTTTTGCCCTCGACCTTGTCAGCCCAACCGCCGTAGTATCGCAGACAGCCGACGACGGCGTCGACGTCACCGCGGGCGTTGTTGATCGACTTGCCATTATCGAGCGATTCAACAGCGGCGAGAAGCTCCTTGTTCTGCTCGGCTAGGTCGGCTAGCTTGTACAGAAGGTGAGCCCTCTCAGCGGGCGTCGTGTCCTTCCATGTGGTTTCGAACGCCTTTCGAGCAGCCGCCACGGCGAGGTCGATATCCTTCTCAGTGCCTTCGTAGACGGAAGTGATGACTTGTTCGTTCGAGGGGTTGATGACTTCGAGCTTCTTCTTGTCGACACTCTCGACCCATTCGCCATTGATGAACCTGGTGCGGGTGAGTCATTGCTCTTCGAGGGGGGTTTCTCAGAAAATATCCATAGACTGGGGATAGACTGACAGGCCAATGGGTTGCTCGTATGGCCCGGTGACGGGGGTTTCGAGCTTAACAGTCAAGGGAGCCATTGTGATAGATTGGAGTAGAGTCGAGGTATAATTGAATAGGTTTGACTCTGGTCCAGTTTGCTTGACGTAAATTCTCTCAAAGACCCGCCAAGAAAGAACGAATGGCTCGCATTTATAGTTGAGTGAGTATCTTGCAATCCTCAGTCTCTCGCCGCACCAACGGAACTTGACCGGCGGATACACGTAACATCCCGGCTCCTCATCACAGACTACCTACAAAGGTAGATGGCGATATATGTCAGCACCAGTGAGAGCCTCACGGGACTATCCACTCAAGCGGCATTCCATGTTGCAACAGATGTCGAAGCCCGGGTCCGCAACACCGGGTCCGCAGCTCGGACCCGCGTCCGCAAGATCCACGCCGGATGCCCTCGTATGCCAGACTGCCATTGATCCGTTTCCCCAGGTTTTAGAGGGCCCAGGCGAGTCTATTTGCGTTGGAGCCGCGTTTTGTTTCGCCTCCAAGGACTCGCCTTGATCAGCTGATGCCGTGAAACGGCTCTCCCCACTGGGGACTCTGCCGGTATCGCCTTGGATCTTGCACTACCCATGTCCTTGTATGGAATCCACCGTGATTTCCTTATCTGATGAGTAGGATATATGGTTGGGTCAGCTGCTGCCGTCTATGTGAGAAATGTGTGTCGATCGTTTTGGGTGTTGATTGACGAGTCAAGTAACAAGGACGGCTTGCACAACCCAACCGGCTAAATTAGTAAGACGTTGCATTCTAGGAAGACTATGTCATTATCTTGGCTACCTTACCTGCTTTACCTATTGTTGCCTTGCCTAGCGCGGAGGTCAAGGAAAACATAACCTGAAGTAGAGGAAAAAAACCCTCCGAAGATAGGTACTTCAAGGCCAGGAATAAAGATACTTCTAAAGCGTTATCGCTTCTTGTCATGATTTTTGTATTTTTTATTCTCCTCATTATAAAGTCACATCCTTTAAGAGGTGCCCACATGCAGTATCAATCACAGCCAATGCGATCGCAGTCGGTGAGATGCCCTCGTGTAATGTGGACGCAACGATGGCTAGAGGTAGTCTAAATACTCTGCTCTGCCTTGCTTGCTCAAGTGTACATTTTTCCCCAAATTAAATTGACACATGAAACATCTGCCTTGCTCAGCCATGCATGGCAAATTAGCTGGTTTCATTGTAGTACAAATCAGGCTCTCAGCCAGTGCCAACGATCCCAAATGGTGCACATTCTATGCATACCCTCAAAGCCTCACTCCGTGGGCCAATAGACATCCATGAATGCCCTTCTCGCGGTGAGCGGTACAGCCATCCCATCCTCGACTTGGCACCAATGAATTTATTCAGGCGCACTCCGGGGCTGACATTCACATCCTTGTGAGAGCGAGGTACATTGGCATTCCCTTGCCCATCTATTTTCTACTGAACTAAATTCCAACCCTCTTTTCCCTTAAACCCATAATACCTCCTCGAGCTTCACGCAACTCTATCCGGGCATCGTCGACCACTACTCAGTCACTTTGAAACGACTCTTTGTTCGCTGCACAACTCCGGCACTGCGCCCACACCGCCGCCATGGAGGCCATAGGTGTTGGCGCCAATGTTCTGGCCTTCGTCGTGTTGGGCATCAAGTCGGCAAAGCTGGCGCACGACACACTCTCTGCCATCAAAGACGGCCCTGCACTCGTACAGGACCTGGCAGCCAATTTCCTTCAGTTGCACTGGATCCTTGAGCAGCTGCTTCAGTGCCGCGCTGCCGTAGCCGACACAGCTCTGCACGGCCAGGCTCGCCAATGCTGTGAGGATCTCAACAAGCTGGCAAAGACCATCGAGCGACTCCAGGTCCCTCCCAAGGAGAAAGCCACTGGGAGGTTCTGGAAGCGTCTGAAAGCTGCAATTAGCGAAGAAGGTCTGAAAAACCTCAACGACTGGGTAACACGGCAAGCTAGTATGCTCAACCTGAGGCTGAGTGTACTGTCAAGGTAAACATCCTTGGCCGACGACATGCTATGTTGACTAACTTGGGCGCAAAAAGCAATGTGATTTATGCAACGAGAGACGGGAACGAAAGAATTCAACAACAAATCCATGCAATGGGTGCTTCAGTGGAGACCCAGCTCGAGTTGCAGACGGCAAACTTCCTCGGCGCCGCGAGGAGCCTTACGATTAGCCACGACGATGGAAGAAGTGCCCTGGAGGCCAGCTTGTCATCTATCCAGCAGACAATCGAAGCCACTCATTCCATCTCGGCCGAAGATACTCGGTCTATGTTCCAGCTACTCAAGGAGATCAAGGATCGCATGCCTCCCGAGTCCAAAGATGATGCGGATATGGCCAACGCGGCAGATGGGGATGAACAAGGTGGAATGCCTCCACGTCTGGACCAAAAGATGCTGGAAACCATCGATAGTCTTTGCAGCTTGATCGACGAGAAACGAGACGCCGTCGACGCCTTCGCTGAAGATGACGACCAGGCCCAATCTGCGATCGAGAACTTGGAGGGACTTGTACAGTGTCTTCGAGAGCGGAAACTTCCTGTCTCAGATCCAAAGTCATTTGGCAACGACTTGGGCCGATTTCGTAAATGGTTTGGATCAGAGACCTTATCCATCAACTCGAGAGGTATGTCTTGAATGACGACAACAACTTGGCCGTCTTCGTTTTCTGACCTGTCATAGTTGAGAGTTCTCGGCCCCTCACCCGGGTTGTAGAGCAGTCACGAAGCTTTAGTGAAGCTGACATTGGAACTGGAAAATTCCATTTCATGGTCCAGAAACGAAAGCGCGCAATATCAGACCAGGATGACAATGATACGACAGCGAAAACGCGATGCCATACCGACTGGATCATGACAGTTGCCTACCTAGCCGGCCAGGGACAGAATCGTCGCATGCTCTTGGCCTCATTGACACGGCAAGAACTTTTCGCAAACAGAATGACATGCACCTCGCAACTGCAGGTTAATCGAGTGTTGCCTGCAGAGTCGCCGGTCTTCAACTTAGTGAAGCAGGGGAACCTCCAAGGACTCAAGGAGATGCTCCAGCAGGGCAGGGCCTCTCTCCAGGACCATGACGAGTATGGCGCCTCATTACTCTTTGTAAGTAACAAGTATGATCTCTCACCAGTCAAAGCTAATAAAGTGCATTTCAGTATTCGGTAGAGCAGCCTGAAGTGTGCAAGTTTTTAATCGACAGTGGACTCGATGTTGATCATGTCGCGGACAACTACGGGTGTAGTGAGCATCTGGATGAGAAAGCCGATGCTTCTATGATGCGGGGTTACCAGTCTCTACAATGGAAGAAACGCGCTGACATGATGCTAGGCAAGTGCTTCAGATCGTGCCCGCCTCCGATGGCTACATGGAGCTCGAGGCGTTCCAAAGAGTCACAGAATGTCGCAGGCTTCTGTTGCGTGCAGGCGCTGACCCAACCTTCAGCCTCGGTGGGTTCAGCTTCCTTGATGAGGTGAATGGGGAGGGAGCACTTGTAAGGCACCATGCTGCTACTATACTATATGAAGTGCACAAGTTCATGTTAGTATAGGAAAGCATCCGATTGGTCTGGAATAACGAACTCGTCGCCCCGTTTGCAGACATCAAGACTTACCGCGACCTACGGGGAATGTCATCGCTCCTTATGTTGTGCGAAAACTATGGCTCTGGCTACACAAAAGAGCACTTTGATCAGCTCCTCCAACTCGGCGCTAACATACAGGATCGAAATGGGCATGGGAGAAGTTGCCTCCACATCTGCTTCGCTAATTTAGGAGGGCCCACAAAATACGCGGGCTTGCGCGAGTTTGAGGCCATCGAGTATCTCCTGCAAGAAGGTGCAGATCCGTGCGCTGTGGACAGTCACGGACGATCTGTCTCTGACATTGCCTACACTACGGGTGGAAAACTGGGCATATCCTGCGGCCACCCCGGCGACCTCTGGGACGCAGTATTGCACAGATGTGGCTACGACATTTCTCAATTTCGCTCAGGTCATCGACGAAGGGCGGAATATACTACGCTAGCCCACAATCAAAGGTCGGGCTTGATATACAACCGCCAGGCCTTCGAGAACTTATGGAAAGGGAGAGAGGCAGAATGCCCGTACTGGGATGATGAACCCTGGCCGCCCTTGGGACCCGGAGAGGAAGACAGCGATGACGAATTTCAAGACTACGAGTGCAGATGTCAGAGGTGCCTTAATTACTTACGTTCCCATACGAACAATAGTCGATCCGAGTCTGATTCAGAGCTCGACACAGAAGAAGATGAGGAGCAAAACAGCTCTGATGATGAAAGTGTTGGAGGCCGCCAGTGCCACTTCTCTGTGGATCAAGATGAGGAACAATCGGAATCGGACATGGGAGAAGCGATGAGCATGTGGGACATGGAAAGCTACTGGGAAGAGACGGGCACATTGCCTAGTTTTGGAGAGCTGATGCGAGGCATGTCGAGTGAGGATTGGCAGGACTCGCCTGACTTTGAACACTCGATCATTGGCACATCTCGGTCACTCAGTATGGATCTTGAGAATCCATGGCTTTAGGGAGCCTTGGGTCAATCAAAAAGAGAGCTATTTTCGTTCCGTACAATCCTAACTTACAGTGGCTGTTGATTCGCAGCCGATAGCTAAGGTATCTATACCCTTGGTACTGATGGCCTTGATGCTCCAAAAAGTTTCAACCTCGCTCCATGCTTGATCCTCCATGTTTGATCCTCCACACTTGATCCTCTATACTGCATCCATCATGCCTCATCCTTTAGTTGCAATCTTCACCCTATTCCGATTCCACCTTGATATCACCACCTCACTCCATGTAAAAGACGACAAAAAACTCATGCTGTGCTTCACTTGGAAGCAGGTCTCTTGCGGGACCTAGCACGGGCGGAGGAGCCTCGGCTCACGTTGCTAGACGCCGGGTTGGACGAACCTCTGGGCGCCGGAGAGGGGCTGGGAGGTGTCATGCGAGGGAGAGCGCCAAACATGCTAAACCAGTCACTCTCCGTCTCCGAGTCTGGAGCCTCAGGAGTGCTGGGGCGCTCTGGGTTGGGCTGTACAGCTGGAGCAGAGGTCGTGGCCCGTGGAGCCTCTCCGGTGTTGTTCGTTCCGTTGAGCGGGCTCATCTGGCTGCCTGGAAGCATCTGGGGCTGCGCAAAGGGAGAGAAATGCACATCTTCGGTTGCTGCGGTCGACGAGTTGACGTTGGAGGCCAGACGGGCTTGGTTGGCCCTCGCCATTGCGGCGATTGACTCCTCCGCTGTGCCTGGCTGGCACTCGAAGCGAGCAGTCGAGTGGGGGTAAATCTGAGTAGTGTAACCGTGAGAAGAAGGACCTTGAGTAGAGGGGCCTCGAGAAGTTTGGCTGTGAGTAGAACGACCCTGGACAGAGTAGTCCTGAGTACGGTAACCTTGAGCAGAGTGGCCCTGAGTAGTGTAACCCTGAGCGGAGTCACCGTAAGCAGAATGTCCATGGGTAGAGTGGTCCCGAGTAGAGTAGCCCTGAGTAGAACGACCCTGAGCAGAAGGGCTCTCAGTGGAACGACCCTCCGTAGAATAACCCTGAGTACGGTAACCTCGAGCACTGTACCCCTGAGGAGTCTGCCCCTGAGTAGCGTAACCTTGATCGGGGTAACCTCGAGTAGACTGACTCTGAGGAGAGTAACGCTGGGCGTCCCTAGCAGCATTGTGAGGCTGCTCCTGAACAGGCACGTGCGGGGACAAGTTGAAGGCTCTCAGGAACTCCCGACGAGGAGTGTAGCCAATAGGAGCAGGGCTCACGATGATGGGGGAACTGAGGGTTGTACTGATTCGAGGTCTCTGCTGGGGAGGTCCGGCTTGGTGAGCAGGTCGCAACGTGGCGAGGCTTGTAATGGGCGATTCGACGCTCTCAGAGCGGTCTCGACCCCACCGAGTAGTATCATCAGTCTGCCGAGTGCCGCCGGGTGTCGCATTGGCAATAGAGGGGGTGTAGACAGAAGGGGTGCGGGTTGGCGCAGGGGGAGACATGTCCATCCGAGGACGCTTCTGAGCCTGTCCCCATGATCCCGTGGGAGGAGAACTGCCAAGGTCAGACGCGAGAGAGTGTCGACCAGAAGACCACGGGGCGGGCCGCTTGTGCGCGGACTGGTCATGGGCTGAAGAGGGACCCTGAGAGTAGCCAAGGTAGTTCTGGGCCGAATTCTGGGGAGTGACGGCTTGCTGAGAAATCACAATCTCGTCATCACTCTGAGAGGGGGAAGAGTTGATGTAGGAGATGTCAGAAGTGGGCTCAGACTGGGGTAGATTGCCACCACTGCCTTGAGGGCTTGGAGACTGGTTGTCCTGGTGAGAACCTGAAGAATGATTACCCTGATGAGAGTTCGAGGATTGACCACTGTGATGAGGGCTCGAAGATTGGTCACCGTGACCAGAACCCGAAGAGTGGGCGCTGGGACCAGAACTCGAAGAGGGCTCATACGACTCGTCAGATGGAGAGTTGCGAAAAGAGTTCTGGGGGGTCTCCGGATACACAAACTGAACCAAATCGACACGGTTGTCTTCAGAGTCAGAGGACTGACCAGTGTGGTAAGGGGGCACTGCATGTTCAGGCTGAGCCGAGCCGATGCCATCCTCTTGAGGACCTTGGGACTGATCATTGTGGTGAAACATCTCTGTATCTTCCTGAGCTGAGTCGGCATGCTCTGCTTGAGTGACCAGTGGCTGATCGTCGTGGTGAAGCATCTCTGTATCCTCCTGAGCTGACTCGACATGAGTCTCGGCATGTTCAAACTGAACCAAGCCGGCATGATCCGCTTGGGCAACCGATGGCTGACCACCGTGGTGAAGAAACTCTACATGTTCAGGCTGAGCCGAGCCGATATGATTCTCTTGAGAACCAGGGAACTGATCGTTGTGGTGAGACATCTCTGTATCTCCCTGAGCCAAGTCGACATGCTCTTGAGCGACCAACGACTGGTCGTTGTGGTGAGTAGACTCAACACAGTCCATCAAGCCAACATTCAGGGCGGCAGCGGTAGACGGCTCGACAACCTCGGGTGAGTCACGGACCAGTCGAGAACGAGGAGGTGTCATGGGGTCCGAAAGGTTCCCCTTGAAGGTCTCGGGAACGGTCATGTTGTAGATCCAGTGCGTAAGCAGACGGGCAATCTCATCGCTGTTGGTCTCGAGGAACATGAGGTGTCCGTTGCCAAAGATGCCGTGCTCGTCAAGCTTGATCCAATGGAGGGGAACGCCGGCCTGGACCATGAATGCCACGGTCGCCCAGTCATACGTGACGTGGGAGCTCGCGTGGGCCGTGACGACGACATGGGGGACCTTCTTGAGGTGGTAGAGCTCGCGAACTCGGTTGGGGTCTCTGGTATCGCCCTCGACGAGGATTTCGTCTTCGTAGAGGCCGCGCTGAAGGTAGCAAGAGCCTTTGGCATCGGGTCTCAGCCGGTTCACAATGTCGAGGGGAAGCTGGCCACGGGACGAGAAGCCGCCGTGGAAGTTGGCTGGGGGATCATAGGTGAGGGGGATGTCAGTCAGACCGTAGTTCCGACTACTTTTAACCCGCTCCACGAACTGGGTGAAGGTACGGCCTTCGTTTGTTGCACGGGCCGTTTTGCCAAACGGAGGCCCCGCGGGCTCAATGGCGACAACTCCGGCTACGAGCTCGGGCTCGACGTCGGTGGCCAACCAAGCCATGCTGGCTCCGGTGCCCTCGCCGATGAGGATGGCCTTTCCAGTGTGCATGAGGAGAGCCTGGAGAGCGCCCTGGGCCAAAGCCTGGCGCTCAAATTTATTCAGGTGGAGTGGAACCAGACCAGCATAGTAGTTGGCCAGATAGGGGTCATCATGGTGAAGACCGGACTGTGAATGGTTAATATCATCCTCTCTTTCAAAAGCATGTAGACTTACCCCTGGCCACTTGTCATGATACTTTGCCGCCTCATATCTGAGTTTCGGGTTGCTTGCGGTCACCTTACCAGGGGCAGTGAGCTCAGCCTCAACAAGCCGAATGGTAAGAGAGGTAGACTTGATCCCGCGAAGTTCAAGTTGCGAGCTAGTCAAGAAGTTTGATCGTCCACTGAGAGGAAGGTCCACGAGGTAGACTTGGAAGCCCTGTCGGAGGAAGTAGGAGGTCCATCCAGGTTGGCCATCTGGCTTGGTCGTCTAGACCTGGCCGGTGTGGAAATCTCCATGGATGAGGACGATGGGGAAGGGTTGGATTATCTCAGGCGGGGTGAGGCACTCGACGTACATCTGGCCGACAATGTTGGAAGCAGTCGCGAGGTTCAAGCCCATTTGCCAGTCCACATTGACGTAGAAGGTTGTGCGCACGCACGTGGCCCCAGGTCGAATAGGCTCCCTCGCCAGAGGGTTGGTGACGACAGGCTGGTAAGTGTTGGCCTCTGGGGAGGGAGCGGGGGGATTCTCGTCAGCGGGGAGATTCTCGCCCTCGGCGGCATGGCCAGGGGTGGACATGATTGGGATGGGACTGAAGAAGTTATCTCCACGGAAATCTTCTACTAGGTGTTGGGGGGTGGAGAAGCTATCTTCAGGGAGATCTTCTGGTGGGTATTTTGGGAGGAATATATTCTCCATGATCCTCGACGCGTTTTTCAAAGACGCTCAAGTGCCTAGATTTGAAGCCAAGGCCTCAGATAGGTCTGCAAAGATCTCTTCCTGCTGTTGGAGACGCGTAAGTATTCTGATCTGAAGAAGAAGCGGGGTGAGGGGGTGAAGAGTGACGAGAAGAGGGGAGCGGCGGGCAGCAGTGGAAATACCAGAAGAGTTGACGCGACTTACCGAATAGCTGTAGATGCTTGTGATATGAGGAGGAGAGTGACTCTCTACTGATCAAGAGACGAAAGGTGCAGTCGAAGAAGTGTATGCCTCGACGCGTCGATCACGCGGAGAGACGAGGTGTGTTGTCGTGTCGCGATGCGAAGATGAAAAGGGTAGAGGGGGAAAATAAAAAACGAAGGGGAATAGTGGGATGCCCTAGATGTTTGAAAACCCTAACCCTCCTCGGCTGTTTGTGGCTTGCCGCAGTTCCTCGAGCGTCGAGTGTCGACCAGCCGGCAGGGCAGTGTTTGTTGCCGGGACGAAGAAGGGGAGGGGGCGGGCGTGTTTGCCTGAGGATGATGGGGGGCGTGTGATGCTAGTCCCAGCCGTGGATGATTCTAGATGAACACCAGGCAGACAAGATCTCCTACTCTGCGATATGTCAGATAGATAGTCAATCACTGAGCTGCTGCTGTGCTTTGCTTGTAAAGATAGGAGGAGCTGGCATGGAAGTTGAAGGTCAAGCAGGTGGGCGTCAGAAGCAGGTTTCACTAGACGTTGCATATTTCCATTGCTCACTCACGCTGAAAGAACTGAAGAGCGCATGATGTTGTCCCATGACCTTGTTGATATGATCTGTCAGGGTGGCTAACAAAAAGCATGCATGTTGATGCCTCGCGGCCAGTCGCTGGGTCACCACAGAAGAAGAGCACACGCCCTTCCATCCAAAAGATTTCATTTCGTCCACTGCACAGCAATACATTCACAGAGGTAAAGGGAGACCAGATAAAATAGCATTATTCTAATGTGCCATGATGTACATCACCCATCACCCCCTTTTCCCTCCATGTTCACAATCATCAACGCAAAGACGACCTCACAACACCTCTCGGTGCGTCCTCCTTCTCCGCATCGCTCATAGAGACTTCTTCATCGTGGGATGTCGCTGAGGCTGGGCTGGTATCGTTCTGGGGTGCGTCATCCGGAGATGGCTCGCCTCGGGCAGCGTTTCGTTGCCTCCACGCCTCATACAGCTTCTCCAAAGCCGCATCCACAATCTTGGTCAGAAGACGGTTAATAAAAACCTCCGAGAGGCGCCCGACGGCCATTTTCAGCAGGCCGCCGAGCAAGCAAAGAATGGGGCACATTGGGGGAGGTTGTGTCTTGATGGTGTGGGCAGAGCGACAACTCGTCGATTCTCTCGGATGGCAGGTTTATGTTGGAGACTCGCAAGAAATGTGCGCGAGTGTTTTTTTCTAGTAGATGGCTTTTTATTGAAGGCTTCTGCGTGAGAGGAATCGCTCTGTTGTGCGGTATTGGCTAACTGCCTTCTTGGGTTGACAGCCAGGTGTCGACTATTAGGACATTATATAGCCAAAAACTTCAAGAATTGAGCGCAAAGACCACCAGATGTTCATGTTTATGCCTTGAACAAGCGTGCTGTTCATTCTAATTCTGCCTCGTGCCAAGTATGGGCTCGATATCCTGGGATGTACTGTGTTGGTCTCCGGGCCACAGCTGTTATTCCATTGTCTGCCCATTAGCGGAACGTGAATTCAACTTTGTTACATTGAAAAAGACCTTGGGACAAGCCGTTTTGTGTCCGTTTAACTCATACAGTCATGTGTTGTAAACTCGTCGAGGGAACCCCTGAAGGGTAGCCCGTACCCATCTCCGATCATCGACGGAACAATTCAGCCCATACAACAACCCAGAACTCGGCCGCAGACTCCAAACTCATCACTCGTGCATAGATGCCATCACCTCAAGGTGAAGAAGGCTCTGGGGCGTCGTCCTTCATATCCGGAACCCATCCCTTGGGTCTCTCGCTCCCCCGCACGACGAGCCCGTACCCCAGCTTCTCGACCTTCTTCACACTCTGTCTCATGGCGCCCATCTTTCCTCGCCAGTCCTTGGTCGGAACGTCTGGTAGGATCTCGAAAGCGCAGCCCAGCTCCTGAATGTCACCCATAATGTTACGGCCCTCGACACCAGCCAACTCGCCAGTCTGCGCCGTCGTGACGGTAGCAAAACGCATCAGCTCGCCAAAGAGGTCAAAGACGCCATACATGTAGTCATTTGGCGTCAGAGAAATGTCGGCCGGCATGGCCTTTTGCGTCTCCTCGGGCGTGATGAGCGTCTGGTGGCGGAGGTAGTGGGCGAACGAGAGGGCCTCGACAAACTCTTCCAGGCAGCGCAGCGGCGACGTGTAGCGGTAGCGGTTGACGTTCTGAAGATCCGGGGCGATGCCCTCCAGGAGCTTGGCGATCTCGGCGAGGCGGGTGTCCATGTCTTGCTGGATGTTGGGGGGGAAATCCTTGTTGAGGTGCTTGACTCTATGAGATTGTGAGCTGTCATGCGTGAGATGGGTTGGAGGCTGGCTGAGCTGACCTCTGCAGGGCAAAGATACTAGGTCGGTTAGCATCAGATTCATTCCAGGTAAGAGAGATTAAATAGAAAAACTCACATCTTCTTGCTCTGGGCCGTGACATCTCGCGACGCCTTGACAATCCTCTCCCGTCGATCATGGTGTTGATCAAGCTCATCGCGGAACCCCTCAAACATGTCATGGAACCTTCCCCTCGGCTGCTGCTGTTGCTGCTTGTACCCCCCTGGGCCCTTGGCACGAGCGTTGCCGTCGCGATCTCTCTTAACGCCGCTCGACATTTTCGTGATGTTGATGGTGATGGTGGTGACGATGATGATGCTAGAGGTTGGTTTGACTTGAGTGCGGGCCTCTGATTTGCTTAGTGTGGGTTTGGGGTTTGGTTTGGCAGGGATAGTGTACCTCCCACTGATGAAATTGTTAGCTCCCGCTTCCGCGTCTCGATCTGGAACCTCACTCACCACGTCCAAAGCCGCCATCAACAATAGGACCACTATCCCCGACCCGGACATACATCTCCAGCTTCAAATCGCTTCAAATCTGTACAATAAGAGTCTCTCCTTCCTCGCAATGGTTACAGCATAGCACAATTACACGCCCTGACCTCTCAATCGCTCCAAACACCTCATCGCCAACTGGCCTCATCTCACAGCTTCAAAAAAAATGGCCTCCATAACACCCCTCCTTCGCACTACCCCCCTCTTCTTCATCGCCCTCCTCCTCCGCCTGGTCCTCCTCTTCTACGGCCTCTACCAGGACGCCCACTCGGCCCTCAAGTACACAGACATCGACTACCTAGTCTTCACCGACGCTTCACGCTTCCTTGCCTCAGGCTCAAGTCCCTATGACCGCGACACCTACCGCTACACGCCTCTGCTGGCCTGGCTGCTCCTCCCGACTGTCCGCTTCTCTGCGTTTGGCAAGCTGGTCTTTGCCGCCGCGGATCTACTGGCAGGATGGCTCATGCTGCGCGTTCTTAGGCGGAGGGGCATGGATGAGGCCACGGCCGGAGGCTTCGCCGCCTTGTGGCTCTGGAACCCCATGGTGGCCACCATCAGCACGAGGGGGAGCTCAGAGGGCCTGCTGGGAGTTCTGACCATGGGCCTTCTGTGGGCTGTTGAGCGAAGGAAGATCAGCCTCGCCGCTGTCATCCTAGGCCTTTCCGTCCACTTCAAGATCTACCCCTTCATCTACGCACCCGCCATCATCTGGTGGATGGACGACGAACGCCTGGGAAAGCCTACAAAGGCTACCTCTCAGCCATCATCTCTGATCGATACACTCGCCAAGTTCTGCTCGCCAGAACGTGTCAAGCTTGCCCTCATCAGCCTTGCCACCTTCATGGGCTTCAACCTCCTCATGTATTCCATGTAAGTCCCCAGCTTGACATGTTCTCCTCCAAGTCAACTCACTCTTTCTAGCTATGGCACACCATTCCTTGTTCATACCTACTTCCATCATGTGTCCCGGATTGATCATCGTCACAACTTCTCCCCATACAACGTTCTCCTCTACCTCACTTCCGCAACACCCGCCGACGCCACTCCCTCCATCCACATCGAGTCTCTCGCCTTCCTCCCTCAGCTCCTCCTATCTTGTGTCCTGATCCCTCTTGCTCTTGCCAAGCGTGATCTGGCAACGTCAATGATGGCTCAGACATTTGCTTTTGTCACCTTTAACAAGGTCTGCACATCTCAGGTAAGCAATCCTCATTCTCGAACACTTCAAACCGCAACTGACAATTGATGCAACTAGTACTTCCTCTGGTACATGGTCTTCCTACCACTCTACCTCCCCAACTCTTCCTTCCTACGAAACCCCAAGCTCGGCATCTCAGCTCTTCTCCTCTGGGTCGTGTCCCAGGCTGCGTGGCTGCAGCACGGCTACCAACTCGAGTTCCTAGGCGTCAGCACCTTCTTCCCTGGCCTGTGGTTGTCCTCTCTTGGCTTCTTCCTTGTCAACTGCTGGATCCTGGGTATCATCATCAGCGACGGGGCCGACGTACCCCAGTCAGCCACGGCTTCTGTCAAGGCTCATCTTGAGTAGGAGCATGTTCCATCCACGTTGAAAGCATTCTCATACAAGACTTGGCATATTTGAAATCCATAAAAAGTACATTTTTAAACAATCTCATTCATCCATCGATTATAGCAAAATCATAGAGGGTATACAGGCGAGTGCCCATGGGCTGGTTACCTTGCGTTACTCTCTGCCCGTCTTCGTAGTCCAGTTCTTCAGCAAATTCCACCCAAGCAAGTTGTTCTCAGATTCCAAGCCGACAGATCGAATTCCAGATGATTATCATTGCGCCCCCAAACTCCCTGCAGTCCAGTCCGGTTCAGTCCAGTTCCGTCCTACCCCTGGGTATGTAGTTCACATTACGAGCTTCATTCCACCTGATTCCAAGAAACGCCTTTTGCAAAAAGAAGGAAAAGAAAGGAAAAGAAAGCATGTTGAAAAATGCTGTACAAAAATTCAAGTCAGATCGTGTTCGGTCTTCGTAATCGCTCCTATAGTTGCATATACGTGCTCGTAGCGAGGCCCATGGCCTGGGGGGTTATTGGATGGTGATTCCCGTTGCGAGGGATCGGTAGTTGGATAACTTCAACGACGTGATCTTGGTCTTTGGTGGTTCAGGCGTTATCACCATTCTGCCATCTTTGTTGTAGACGATGTTGCCAAATGATTCGCTCAGCTCAGCGAAGACGGCCTCCGGGCGAACGCGTCCCATCTCGGCCAAGATCCTATCGCTCCATACGCCAGAACAGACTCCGTTGCGCATCAGAAAGAACGGGTTGAGAGGAGGTAGAACAGAGTCTGTATCCAGGTTAGTCAAACTCATTCCATAGTAATAGAGACAACCTACCCAAATCAACGAATCGAATCCTCAAGAACACAACTTGCTTAAACTTTTCAAGAGATCGAATCGCTGACACCACCAGCTTGTCAAATGCATCGATGAAACCCATGTCCTGAATTCCAGAGCCCGACTCGTGGAAGCTGGTCATGTGCCGGCAGCAGTTCTTGACCGTCAGGTCAATCGATTTCAGTCTCGACGTCCGAGGGTCCGTTGATCGCATCGCCATCTCGAAGAAGTGATGGCACACACGGCCGGTGTATGCGAAGTGCTCCAACGAGGGCAGCGCCTCGGCCATTCTAAGGCAGATATGCGTCTTTTGCACCACCTTGGAGTAAAAGACTGGCATGACTCCCTCGCGACGGTAGTCGCTCTCGAGGCAGAGGTTGAGATTGGTGATGTGGCGAGGCAGGTAAGGGAGGAACTCCGACATGGTGATGTAGCTCTTGGACTTTGGTTTACTATACGAGCCCTGCCACTCGACCAGACTTGGCAACGCATTTAGCAAAGTCGCAAAATCTCGGTCATCGCGCATAAGGTTCCATTGACCTCTGGTCACTAGAGTCTGCACTGATTCGAGAACAGTAAGAGCCTTGTGGATAGCCGGGTCGATCCTCTGCTCTGGGAAGTGGAGGACTCTAGGGGCCTTGCGACGCTCGCCTCCCTCTAGCGTCAAGACTCTTGCCTGGGGCAAGGTCTGAGCAACAAACTGGAATACCTGTTCCAAGGTGCAATTGTTACCAGGCAGTGTGTAAGTCGCGTTCGTCAGGCCTTCCATCGTCACGGTGGGCAGCGTTAGGGTGTTGGACAGCGCAACCGGGCCGTAGGTAGGCTGAAAGACGGGGAACCAAATCTCGATGTGCTTGACATAGGCCTGAAGATGGTCGTTCAAGGCAAGGTGGAGCATGGCATCCTCGAGGCAATCAACCGTCGCCTTTAGCTTGACGTGACGATAGAGTCGCTGCTGTACGAGGATCCGCCAGATGTCGCTCACTAGTGCCAGCTCGGTCAGCTCCCTTCTCCGCGAATGCCTCAGCGCAGTTCCCCAGCTCTTTGTAATGCTAGATACGGCCATCGAACTCCGTGAGGTTGCCGAGACCCGATAACCGAACAGGTGATCCAGAATCGCCTCATGGACCTCGATCGGTAGTTGGTTGAAGTCGGTAACGGGGCGAGGGAGGAAAATGGGCTCGTCGTCGAGGGCGGCCGGAGAGCCAGTGGCAGGCTGATCGTCGTCACCATATCTCGAGCCGATGAAGCAGCAAGGCTTGGAGTGTCGACGGTCGGGATGAGGAAATGGTGTGCTACTCGGTCTCGTCGGAGGGACAAAGTCGGAACCCTTGGCTTGGTCATGAGCCGGGCTAGAGGAGCCAGGCGAAACGGGGTTGGACGCAGTGTTGAGGAGGCCCGTCATCATAGACGAGGCCATGATCGAGGCAAACTCGGCGTCCGAGTCTGGTTCGTCATGTTGATCGTCGATGTGGTCATTCCGCCTTGTTGAATAACCATCTCGGATCGGCAGGAGGGCGGAGGGAGTAATGCAGGCTGAACAAGGCGAATGAGGGTCGCTATGGCCGTCGTCGGCGGTATCCATGGGGTCGCCGATGGAGTCTCCCATATCGCTATCGGCTCGCGGATCAAGGTTCGATAAGATAGCTACAAGGCCGGCTCGTAGAGCATCGCAGAGAGGATCGACGTGAACCGCAGCGGCAGGATATGGCGAGTGCAGAACGAGAAAAGAGGAGTTGACGGACGAGTTGAAGTAAATGAGGAGAAAGAAAGCCGATGCCCAAGGCTCAAGGGTTGAAACTGAAGTCGGTTCACAGAGACAACGAGGGGAGGGAGAAGAACAGGTGACTTTGGGGAATTGCCAGGGAGGGGAAATCGCAATAAAAAAAACAGGACCCGAGCACAGGGGCGAGATTTGGGAAACGAAGCCGCAAATGAAGGCCGAGCGAGAGGTCGATTCTTTGACACTAATGGTAAGCGGGAGTAGAGAAGGGAAAAAAACAAGATGGAGGGAATGAGAGTCAGAATGAGTGAGAGAAAGGAGCGCGGACGGAAAGACACTGACTGAGGTCGAGTAGTGTGTATGTACTGCGTACCTTGGTAGTGGGAGGCGTTAATTAGCAGCAGATGGCCCCCCTCTTTGATTCATCCAGTTCTTGGTCAACAACCGACGGGTTTCTCCTAGACGCCCAGAC
>JAANQP010000750.1:0-29311 GCA_011320165.1 Fusarium protoensiforme
CTCCCCGCCCCGTGCCCCGAGAATCGCCTATCATGGCTAGCAAGGTCGACCGCATAGTAGCCCGGCTACAGGCCAAGATCGAAGAGGGCGACTACTACGAGGCCCAGCAGCAGACCCGTGTCGCCGCCTCCCGCTACATCAAGACGTCCAACTGGCCCGCTGCCATCGATATCCTCTCGAATGTGGCGCAGGCGTTGCTTCGCGCCGGACAGGGCGGCAGCGGAGGCGATCTGTGCATCATGCTGCTCGACGTCTACAAGCAGGCAGAGCTGAAGCCCGATGCTACCTCCAAGGGGAGGCTGCTTACTTGTCTACGGCTGTTCGATGCCGAGGAGCCTACGAGGAAGAAGTTTGTTGGCGAGATAATTGCGTGAGTGCTACGGTGTTTCGGATGATTACAAGTATCTGACGGACGAATAGGTGGTCAGCCAAGTTTGGCGAGTATCCCGCCGGAGACCCAGAACTTCACCACGTTGCCGGATCGCTTTACGCCGAGGAACATGAGACATACGAGGCGGAGAAACATTTGATATTGGGTACCAAGGACTCGCCCGAGGTTCTGACAAAGATGGAGTATACGTGGTACAAGGAGGGCGAACCTCACACGGCAGCCCTTTTCGCTGGTCGCGCCGTTCTCCCCTACCTCCTTATTGGCAACGTCCGCGCTGCCAACACTTGCTACCGCATCTTTACCAGCTCCCTCTCCAGCGACAACCCCAACATCGGCGTCCAGGACGTGTCGAGCGCCGCCGGTGATATCCGCATCTTCCCCAGCATCCCCCTCCTCAACTTCCTTGGCTTCCTGCTCCTTGCCGTCCAGCGGGGTGCGCCTGAGCTCTTCCGGGCGCTCGTGTCCAAGTACGCGACGCAGATCAACGAGGCCGGGACGTGGGGAGAGGCGCTCGAGATGGTTGGGGAGATGTACTTTGGTCTGGCCAAGCCCCGACAGAGCAACCCTCTAATGGACATGATGAGCGGCTTCTTTGGCGGAGCCGGTGGTGAGGAGCAGCCGAAGCGGAGACAAGTCACGCAACGGTCAGACGCTCCCGCTGCTGAGGGCCTGGATTAGATGGGGCTTGGTTTTCGTGGACGGTTTGTGTACCATAGAGTCTTGAGAGAAACATCATAGACAGCAGGCGTTGTAAGGCCGGTGAAAAAAGACTTGGTTATCCGCGTGGCTGTTCTTCGGGTTCAAACATCCAATTGTCTTCGGCGAGGGCCGCCACTTTTGCTCTCAAGCTCGTCTTGACAGCTTCAAGTAATTCTGCACGTGCGGTGAGCCACATGGTGTGATGATATGGAGTGAGACGGCGTACCTTCTGGTTGCTCTGGGACTGTATTTCGATGAATCTGATGATGCTTGACAGCTTCAGCCAGTCGCTGCCTCTCCTCTATCAACAATGTCAGCTTCAATCATCAAATGTGTCGCCAGCAATAGTGCATACTCTCAGTCTCCTGCCGGTGATCCAGCGGCACATCGTCCTCGTCCTCAAGCATCGGTGTCGGCGGGTCTCCAAGCTCAATCTCGCCGTGCTTGTCACGAACGACAATCTCAGAGGTGTCTGAGAGGACGTCGACGTCGAGGTGCAGCGTCTCGGCCGACGTGGACGATGAGCCTCCGGTAGGTCGCCGGGTCAACTGGCTCTGGAACAGATTGCGACGGACTGATGCAGAGGATGTTGTGCCATTCCGCGTACGCGAGACGCCGTTGCCGTTTGTTGCTGCGCGTGGGCGGTCAGACATGACGTGTGAGTGAAAGTGAATATTATGCAGGATGTAGAACTTTTTGTGTTTGTTATGTTGTCCAAGAGGCGATGCGTAGTCAGATGCAGGTGTGTGTTGACTTTGGGTGGGGATGCGCCAGGGTACGGTTCTAGTGAGGTTGGGTAACCACCGAGACCTCGAGTCGAAGCAAGTGCCTTCTGATAATCTTTTGTTCATCTGGCATTTAATTGTCTTTAGATTTCGGCCTTGAGTACTATTGAATGTAGCCCATTCAACTCCATTCACACCGAGTCAAACCTGACAGGTTGTCAGTTTACATAACGAACTTTAAACTCATGCTAATCCTGACAACGCTTATAAACCGAGCTCTTAAATCTGTAAATCGACAGTAGTCGATGAAATCCCAATAGCTATAATCTCCTGGCCCAAAATCTTGGTGTCTAGATCGTGACCGCCATCACCTATCCGTTGATACTCGTCGTTGTAGCTCATTCTTCCACATTCATACTTGAAGAAACTGCTATTATTCGTACACCGAGTGCCATCCCTAGAAACGCAGCTCAACCCGTCAATGCGCCCCGACATCCACACAGCCCTCGTTCTTTCGGTCCGGTCTTGTCTGGCTGTGTTTACAGAGAAAGGTTGTACGAGTACTCGTCCTCCATGTTCTGGCTCACCCAAAGGACAACAGAGCTGTATTGTATTAGCAGTGCGGAAGCCTTGGACCGAGTTAAACTCACCTAACGCCAACCAGAGCGTTGCTCACCACGTTCTCGATACCCATGCCCAGCGCAGGCATGGCAACGCTGGGAACAACAAACTTGAGAACAAAGACAGTGACACCGCCAGCCATACCCCCCGCAAGCGCCGCAAAACCTAGGAAAAGGACAACACGGGCCTTCCAGGCGACGCCAGATCCACTATAGCTGAAGGAGTCGGCACTGAGGCGCTGCTTCTCGACCGAGTTGATGATGAGCATGCCCAAGCTGGAAAAGATCAAGGGCAGCCAGTCGACAAACTTGACATGGACGTCGGAGCCGTTCTTGGGCGACTTGGACCAGACGGCAGAGTCGAGCATGACGTAGAATGCGACGGAGAACTGGTAGGACGTGGTTAGCCTCGCGATCCGGAACTGATGAAAGAGCGAAGCGGTGCGGGCGGGTATCGCGACGTATAGCTCGAGCCTGATGAAAGCATCACGGCCACAACACCCATCCGCTTCATGGAACCTAACGTACAAGAGCTCCGGCAGCGTAGACACCGGCGTTGCGGGCCCAGACGCTGTTGAGCCACTCAGGCTTTCTGAACTTCCAGAGACGCTCCTCCTCCATATTGACGGCTAGGGGTTGATCGCGGGGGCCCGGGTTGTTCGGTACAGGTTCTCGTAGGGACCTCGAAGCTTCACAGGTGGGTTCGGGATGTAGGTCGTGTTCGGCCGATGATATTTCGTTGGCGATGCTTGGTACTGGAGGCTTACGATGACGAGGCTCGCGCATGGAGCCGGCCTTGCTGAGCGCCGACTAAAGGTCACGTGAGCTGCCCATCATGGGCATGGCCCGTGCGCTCTTCAATGTTGGAGAGACACCAGGCGTGGTGAGCACAACGTGGGGTGGCCTTGGGTCTCCTGCAAAACACAAATCATCAACAAAGCGGCTCACGCGGAGACACGAGAAGTCAAGGAGAGCCATGTCAGTTACCCCGCTGGCCGGTGCGAGGTCGATCGAACAAGACCCTTGAAATGTGAGCTGGCACATGGATGGAGAATGAGTAACCAGTGATATTTTGGACTTGACATGCGTCAGCAATGCCATCTTGTCGTTCGCAGAGTCTATTTTCCACTCTAAGCTGGCTAAAAATACATTTGCAGTTCACTGAGAAAAACCCTGCAGGTCGTGTTGTGACGTGCTTGATACCTCATGACAGGCATCTGCAGAAGGTAGGTTTCGGTTTATGCAGCCGCCGCTGTCAATAACCGTTGCTGAATCTTGCTTGTGCGTTGCGTTGCGTTGCGTTGCGTTGCGTCGTTGCCGTTGCGTGCGCGCTCAACGGCCGGATACTGTACATGTCTAGCTGCAACCTGCCGCGTCAACATGGAAAGCTACAGAAAGCCACGCTGATCCCGGACGTCTGGTTGTCGGGAACACATGGTGAGGGGAGCCAAGATCAGAACGCAATTATGGTTGTTGATCTCGACAAAGTAAACTAGGCAACGGGGATTGAGGCATAACTCTCATAGGTTGGTGTGTAAACCAAGACGCTCCTGTGGTTGCTTTTCCCCAGCAACCAGGCGGGCTGCGCCGAAAGAAGTGGTGGAATATGTGGGCTAAGCCAGCCACGAGGGCGGCTGAGAAGCTGAGAGCTGACCACCACGACGGAACCTGGCGGCTGGCTGCTTTGGGGGTAGGGACGGCGCGATAATTCGCAGCCCTGTCCGTGGGTAGGCGCTGTAAATCAGGAGGGTTCCCAAGAGAACAGAGCGCGATGGTGTCCACTTGCTGCGAAAGTGGCACCCCTGAACTTCACAGGTTTGCGCCACGGGTTTACGCGGAGTTCAATGAGAGCTGACGAATAGAACCCCCAGATCATCAATCAACCTAGGCCTGTTCAAGCAGTGGCCGCTATTCTTTCAGTTACGCTACTCCCCTTTGATGCTCGCGTCCTCCTCCCACTCAAACGCTCGGCCCAGAATTGGACAGGCATCTGGAAGGGAAGGAAGAAAGGCACGGTACAGCCCCAGTCCCTGGCCTGGCCTGGCTCCTGCCTATGTCGTGCGACCCCGTTTCTCTCTCGCTTCCGCTCCTCCATCCATCCATTCATCCCCATCCCATCACTTCATCTCAATCTTTTCTCGGTCAAACAATGCTAACGCGGCCTTGGTAGAGGCGTCTCACCCATTCGCTTGGTTACGCATACCCATTCGCCAGCCCACATACATTCTTTTTTGTCTCTCTTCATCTTTTCTTGTATTCTTTCTCGGCCTGTTGGAAAACCCTCTCGCAGCAGAGACGGCCCCTCGATCCGCTAATTTGCCCGCCTCTCGCTTCTCATCTCCCTCATTCTCGTGGCCCCCCTGCCAGGGTTATTGACGCGATTCATCCCTCATCCCACATACCCGACGACACGTCGAGTACGCCGTCGCCCTCTTCTTGGGTCCGAAAGGGAAGATAATACGTCGTTGTCTCGCATAGCCCTGTCTGTTTCACAGCGGCACGCCGAATCGTAACCCACCTTTACTTCGATATCCCTCCAGCATTCCTCAGCGCCTCCTCGGCCATACACAGCCTGACTCGATCGCCCTTTCGAGTCTCGAGGAACCGCTCCTCGTATCCTTCGCGCGAATCGACTGGATATCTAACGCCGACTCGAACACTGAACAGCATTCAACTCTCGACATCTCACATTTCATTATTCTTTCCAATACTCGTCTAAGAAGACATCTCACATAGCAGCCCACCATGCGGCCTGCCAACTACCTGCCGAGGCCAGAGTTCTTGCTCTCGGCCTTCACCTCGGTCTCGATTTATGGCGCCCTCGTAATGGCTCAGGACGACAAGGATAAGGAAAGCGCTGCTGGCGCTTCCGGTGCCGCCGCCGCTCCTGCAGCTACCAACACGAACGACGACAACAAGGACGACGATAAGGACGCCGACAAGAACAGCGAAGCCAGCAAGCCCAGCGCGACCGCCGCCGAATCCGCCAAAGAGTCGAATACCGACAACAAGTCTGAAGACAACAAGTCTGAGGACAAGGCTCAGTCAAAGACCGAAGAGGAGAAGGAACCTGCGAGCACTAAGGTGGAATCAAAGGCTACAGCAACGCAGGACAAGAAAGCCTCATCTACCGAAGACAAAGACGAACCTTCGTCCACCGAAGAGGAGGAGCCCACATCTACTGAGGACGATGACCCGACAAGCACCACAACTATCCAGTCCAAGATCACATCGATCTCGTCCATTTCGGATGCAGTTGAGACGGGATTGCCAACTTTGACAAAGCTCAAGGCGATCCCTACCTACCCGGCTGCGACCGTTCCGCCAACCAAGAACGCGCCTTTTATGCAGCACTCGAGTGCTCCGGATGGAACTATTTTCATTGTTGTAGGCGCGATTCTTGGAGCCCTTGGCGCTGCCATTCTCCTCTGGCGACTCATTGTGGGCATTCTTCTCCACCGATCTGTTGAGCGAGCTGCGAAGGCTCAGCACGATGCCAACGCAAAGCAAGGGTTTCCCGCTCCGCCAGCGCCATTCTACAAGTACACCGATACTGGTTCCACCATGTCTCTCTCAGCTGGCCGGGGCGTCCGACGTACTACCCGCGGGCCCATCCTCTCGTCAACCCCCAGCGCGTCTAACCTGTTTTTCTCGCCCACGGCTGCTGCATCTGGTAACGGCGGCGCTGGAAACCGTGGTTCAACTTTCCTGCCTTCGGGCTTCTATGCGGCTGGCACCAGTTCTCCTGGTGGAAGCCATGAGCACTCCATTAGCTTGACAAACCTGCGTCCCGACTCCCGCGGCCAGTTTGGAAACCCTTCACGCCACACCCTAAACCCCACACCTCCCGAATCACCAGCTGTCAACCCTCGAAGAGACATCAGCAGCTCGTCTGTGAACCTGAACCGGCCGCCAAGCCAGCGCGCCCCCAGCGCATTCCTTGAGGACCTCCTGGCCGACGACCCCTCGAGCCTACCACCTCCACAGATGCCTGCTTCCAGTGGAAGGCATTCGTCATACGGCAACGGCTCACCTGGTGGCATGAACCGGTTCTAGGTTGACAGGCACAGCGTATTCGATAGTTTAGAAAAGCGTACATGCAAGCGACTGTTCACACATGATCGCTCTCAGTCACCAAAACACAGGTGTTACAGGGGAGCCTTGCTCGATCCATTTTCGGCGGCGTCAGGGTGTCGGCATTTTCAAAGGGGCACGACTTTGAGATAACTTTCTTGGTTCATTCAGGCACATTGGTGTAATATCTCCTTTTTTACTTACTTTTCTAATGTGCTCGGCATGGTCACGAGCGGGGGATTCTTTTTTCTGTGTAAGAGTTGGACATGGGCCTGGAGACACAACAGCAGTTTCCAGTACGATGATGCCCATTGTGTTGCACAGCCGAGCCAAGACGGCCAATGTTGAGGACAGCGCAGAGATACCGAGGAGTTTGGATTTATCCGAGCTCACCGAAGGGTTTGGTCTCTTCCCAGAAGCTTTCTGGTTCTTGTTAGTACATAGCATTTGTTCAATACGAGGTATTCACAACGACCCGCGATGCCATAGTGTTAGTTGATACTCCGGTTTTTGGTGTCATACGGCTGTGTGACTAGTGGACCAGTTCCATGGTTCTGGGATGGCCATGTGAGGATACACTAGGGATTTAATATCGTAGCGAGTTGCAACTACACACAAGACTGTGACCGTATGACATGGATGGTTATAGCTAGATAAGAGGAGTTGTACCCAGTTAATACGAGTTATGACTATGCAAAGAAGAGTTATAACCGTAGAAGGCGAGTCATGACGATACAATCAGAGTTATAACCCACCTCGTGTAGTTATAACTCTGCAATAGGAGTTTTGAGTACACAAGACGCAATAGGCTGGAATACTGCCATGTTTCTGCCATCGATTATCGACATCCAAAGATAACAAGATAATGTCAAGTATTAATATGATGCTCCAGTAAGTCATGGCAACTATCAGCCTTCCTCTTGTTGGTAATCATACATGCCCGTTGCCCATCCGATTTTCTTTTTCTAGCTCCTGACCAACGCCGTTTCCAGAAAATCCATTTGTAAACCGTCCCGTGTGTTTCGCAGCCGCCTGGAAAGCATAATCCGTTCCTCATTACGCCACCCAGCCAACCTGACTTTGGCAACCGACCTTCTTCCCTCCCGTCCTTGAGTATTGAAAAAGATTCCGTGAGCATTGCCGTCACAGCCGTATTCAGCTGCCAAAGTACCCCTTATCTCCCCTGGGCATCATCGTTGTGTTTCGTGTGTGTGTGTGGAATCTGCGTCTCCGTTCTCTTTGACGCTTTCAGGTACTGAGCCAGCTGTCCTCCGCTGGGCAATTCTCCTATTCTCCTCCTCCTGCTGCCTCTCCAACTCCTCAAGATCCTTGACCGTCTGCTTGCTCGACTCGACATCCTGCTCAGCCTCGGCGAGCAGCAGCCTCACCCTCTCGATCCTATTCATGGCCCCCTCCAGCTTGTCCAGCCTCCTCCGCTTCTCCATGTCCCGCCGCTCCAGCTCGTCCACCCGCTGCTCCAGCTTGGCGCGCGCCCGTCGCTCCTCGGCGACCATCTCGTTGGCCTGCTCGAAGAGGGCGGCGCTCAGCTCCTCCACCTCCTGGCTCGTGGTGGCGACCTTGGTCTCGGCCTCCTTGCGCAGGTTCTGCTCCCGGCTCAGCGCCTCTAGCAGATCCTCGGCGGATGGAGATGGTGGAGGCGGCAGCTGGTGGTGCGACCCGCTGCTAGCGGATCGCTGGTTGGGCGCTTGAGAGGGATTTGTCTCGATGCTGCCAAGGTCGGGATGTGATTTTCGCGGGGAGAGGAGAGCGGAAAGGCGACTTGTGCCGCTCTGGAGGAAGGACATGCGGGTATTCGTGGGCGTGGCGGGGAGTTGTTTTTGTGGTGTCGGGGACGAGGCCAGTTGAGCGCGGAGTCTCGTGAGCTCATCCTCGTAGTCTGCCCACCGGTCGACGGCGGCCGAGGCCTTTTCGTTGAGCAGGCGAACCTGGTTCTCGAGGTCGGCGATGCGGGCCTGGGCCTCGAGGAGCTGGACCTGGGCGTGATCGAGGGGGAGGACGTAGCCACAGCCGGGGCAGCATGGGGAGTCGTCGGAAGCGATGGGCGGTGCCGCCATCGTCATGACCATTGTTGATGACATGGCTGGCGCATGTAGAAGATGGTGTATATCGTTGTAGTGGTTGTAGTAGTTGTAGATTGGAGTATAAATATCGTAAACACGTAGAGGTAGTGTCGTGGTACAGATTGCTGATCGCAAAGGCTCCCGTCAGTGAGGGTGGGAAATGTCAAGGGAGTAATATAAGTCGGGCAACACAGGTTCCATGTCCGTGTGGCCCGTCCACAGCCTGTCCCTATTTTTGGGGGGTTCCCCTGCTGCGTGTTCAGTGGCTTTGACGCCCCGGACATGCGATAGCCTGGGCGGCTGAGCTGCAACTTCAGTGGCGCGTGCCTGTCACTAACGACCTAGCACAGTTTAGCATGTTGTTGATCAGGGTCCGACGTGGCAGGGGATGGCTTATTGAAACAAATGGCGTTTCTTTGAGATGGAATCTTGAGTGGCAGGGCATTTCGAGTGGATAGACACAGTGTCATAGGCAATTCAATTGATTGACTGATTCTCATTCATTCAATATCGACAATATTTCAAAGTCATTTTCGGCCGCCACAAGCCGGATTGCGCCGCCGCCGAATGGATCGATAGGTCACTCACTAGAAGCCGGAATCCAACGGTCGGTCGATACGAAAATCATCACCTGCCACTAGGGGCCAATCACGCCTCAGTCGCCAGACTTTACGAGCACACGAGGAATGGGACGTTGGATCTAGATCAAGTCCGGTAATTGATGGGTCACATGCGGTAAGTAATTCAAACGTTTGTTCTTCTTTGTTCCATTTCTAATTGGCTTTTTGCTTGGCTTTGACGCACATTGGCGCATCTTGCAGTTGAGGCCGACATCCAATGACTTTACATGGCATGTATGGCATTTAATATCACACACAGACTCCTCGAGGGCTGTATAGCCCAGATCTGGCAGTTTCGGGGGAAGAAGAATCTCCGAGCATCGGCCAGATCGTAAAACGTTGACCCGTCTTGGCTGATCTGCCAAAGCTTTACGCCACGGGATGACGGGCGAGTTAATCCACGGAACTTGGTCGCCATCAAGCAGTGTTTTTCACCGCCCTCTCTTGCATCAGCGACCCCTTCCCGATTTCCCCTGACCTCCAAGGGGCGAAAGGCCGCGAAGCATCTCGGGCAAATCATTCTGAGACAAGCCCCTTTCGTGTGCGCTTGTTGCATTCCAGTGACTTCAGGGCTAGCACTGTGACAAGGCGGCAAGCTCAGCTGGGCTTTGCAACCTTTCGGGGCTCAGTTATGCCCGTTTCAGGATCTCGGTACTCTTTCCAACTCAAGGGAACCATGTCGTTGCCCGCCTCGCTCATCGCCATAACCACGCCAAGTTCGTTGGAAGCTGTCGAAAGATAGTAGTTTGCTTGGTCACCGAGGGAGATCTAACACCGATCAGCCACAGGTCAACCTTCAAGACAGACAAGAAACTCACCACTTGGGCTCGGACAATATCGCCCGGCTTGAAAGATTCATAAATCTTGACCTTGTCCTTCTCCGTCGCCCTCACATCCTGCACTCGGATGACGCCCTGCCATTCAGTCTCGAGCACCGTGTCGCCGACCTGCTGGATGACCACGATGGCCTGTTTGGGCATGAGTCGCAGAACACGGGCAAGGACAATGTTGTCGACGTCGGGGAGGACCTCGCGCTTACGGCCGTGGCGGGACACGGAGACGGTCGCAAGCTCTTCGGTGGTTGGGGCGGTGATCTTGTTCAGTCGCTTGGCAGGGCCGGCTGCCTTGGCCGGTTGTGTGACGCTGACCTTGCCGAGCAGAGATGAGACGACATTGCCTTCGTAGACGTGGGTGCCGGGGCCGGGCGCAAACTTGGTGACCGGGCCTAGGACTTTGCCTGGCATAGCAATCGGGGGGATTTCGTCGATGGCCATTGCGACCAATGTGTTGCTGCTTAGCTGTACAGTACGAATGCGATGCAGCTCGGACTCCGTGTCGGACGGACGACTGCTTGCTTATCGAGCCAGGTAGCGAGCGGCGGGGGTCGTCGTCAGCTTTTGAGATGCGCGCGCGCGCAACCGATCGATTCTGCGGATTTGATGACTTCAGCCTTGCAGCTTGAGAAGTTCTTTGCGGACCATCGGTGGGTGCGGCGGGAAAATGTGGGGCCGGAATGTGGAGGTCTCTTGTATCACGTGAGGCCGGCGACCGGTGCTTAATTCCTGCCGACTAACTCCGTCGATTGGATTTCTCATCCTGCCGATTCGGAGCCGAGGCATCAGATCAGACGCAGAGGCGCCAACCCCATTTCTTCTCTCATTGATCAGATCGCCTGGATCCTGGCCTAGCCTCTCTCCCTCGCGTGCGGGCCGGAGCTTATGGTTGGGTGTCGGAGGGTTTTTCGTCATGGAGTTTGCTGAGAGTTACCTCGTGTTGAAGTCACCGGACTCGCATTGATGCTAAGTAGTTGACGTGGTGAGGAGTTGCCTACTCGGTACAATATGTTGAATCACCACTCGATCTCAGCTGAGACTGGGTTGGTAATGCAGATGTCTCGTCTGGGTCCAGAAGCAAAGCATGCCATGGCCTCGGTACCATTCAGTTCGAACCAGGCCCGTCGTTCTCAGCCCTGTTCGATCGAGGTCTACCAAGGGGATTGGAAGCGATGAAACGATTCACACTCCCCCGACGAGCCGGCATGTCCTGAATGGCCAAAGCCTCGATGACGAGAGGCAGATCCCCCGCATGGGACAGCAACAGCCTCTCGTCCTGCCTGTTTCTGCGATACAACCGCAGCCTTTAACATGACCAAGCATGACACCCTCATTCCCATGTGCCTGCTAACACGGGCAACTAGGATGTCCTAGCCCTGGTAGCTTCGCGGGACAGCTCCACACAGCCCTCAACCGGGCTCTGGCTAATGGGGGGCCAGCAAGTCCAGTTTTTTTCGTTTTCGCAAACCGCAAATTTGCTTGTCCTTTTGCAAGCTGTACGCGGATAGCAGTTTTGGGCAAGGATGTCGTCCGAAGGCCGAGATGGTGGTGCTGGTGGTTGTTTGATCTGGCATGGGCATGAGGCCTTGATGACCTTTGCTCGTCTCCTCTGTCTCCTCTCTCTTCATCCTCTTTTGTTTATTTCTCCGAGTTATTGTTCTCCTGAATAGTTTCTGGAGTTCCAGCGTCCAGAACTTATTATCCCAGTCGCTATCCCACCTTCAACTTATCCATCCGTCATCGACCTCCTCCACATCCCGACTCTCCCTCCCAACCCCGGCCCTTTGGACTTTATCTCCGCGTCCAATGGCGTCGGAATCAGGCCTCTTCGCCAATTGCCGTATCCCGACTTTGTTGAGCCCGCTCTCGTCTCTCAGGTCGCAGTCTGCTTTGTAATCTATCTCGGAATTCGCTTCCATCCCATCGCACTTTGACCAGCGGATGCAACAATCCGCCTCGTTTCTACCCACACCCACACACGCCCCCCCTTTTGCTTTTGACGACTAACATTTTGACTATACTTGTTCTAATCCCCTTGTCGTTGACTTCTCTTGTTCCTCCATATCCATCTTCCTGTCCTCGACTTTCCCTCTCCCACTTATTCCTTGGCATATCCACAGAGCCTACTTCATGCCCCTTGTCTGTCGCTAATACTATATGACGACCAAGTCTGCGGCTTGGATAATATCTTCTTCCTGAATCGACCCACATCTATCGCTCATGGCCCATTCCTTCAAGTGTCTAAGTGACGGGATATAAGTAACTCTTCTCGATTAGAAGAGCTGCTCTGCGAGCTGTGTGTCGTGCTTGGGGAGTAACAGTTCACCTTCGATCTGTTCACGCATAGTCGTCATCAGTCTCGTGTTACGTGGATATGGCAGACCCCCTGGACAAGGAGCTCAAAGCACCTGATGCTGAAGCTGCCGCTCTTCAACCCACGAAACTTGACCCAACCGGCGACTCTGACGAAGATCGCATCGGCAAGAATGAAGAGAAGGATATTGATGAAGAAAAGCGAATCGATGACTCGAGCAAGGATGAATCAAGAGGCCCTGAACTTCGGGAGGTTAGAACCGCTGCTTCTGCTGCCACAACAGCTACGCGCGCAACAACACAACCTGGACCTCCCGAGAAGAAGCCATGGCACAAGAACTTGAATCCCCTCCGATGGGGCTCATTACCTCCCGTTCCCCCAGAGCGGATGACAAGCAGAGAATACCAGACTGGATTTTTCAGCATGTTGACCTTTCAATGGATGGCACCTTTGATGACGGTAAGTTTTTTTACTTTACCTGGGCGATGTTGCATCGTGATCAGCCGCTAAATACAGAGTTCGGGGCGGCCCGTCTGATACGATCTGAAAAGCTGACTTGACACAGGCGGGATATCGACGTCCCCTCGAAGAAAATGACATTTGGACGGTCAATCCAGACCGGGCCGTTGAGCCCCTGACGCTCAAGATGAAGGAGTCGTTCCAGAAGAGGGTTGAAAGGGGTGACAAGAACCCCCTGTTCTGGGCCATGCACGAGACGTTCAAGATTGAGTTTTGGATCGGCGGCATCTGTGCGCTCTATACCAGCATCATCCAGGTCATCAGTCCCTTTACGCTCCGCTATCTTATTCAGTTCGCTGCCGATGCGTACGAGGCGAACCAGACCGGCGGACCTCCGCCTCACATCGGCAAAGGTATCGGCTTGGCTATCGGTATCACCCTCATGCAGGTCACTCAGAGTCTGGGAACCAACCACTACATTTACAGGGGTATGACGGTCGGTGGCCAGGCGCGAGGTGTCTTGATCGGACTCATCTACGAGAAGTCGATGGTCATTTCCGGACGAGCCAAGGCGGGCGGTGCTCTTCAAGGTGACGCTCCAGGGGCAAAGAGTGAGGAGAAGGGACAGGATGAGAAGAAGCCGAAGAAGGCCAAGAAGGTCAAGCCAGATGCTTCTGATGGCACAGGCTGGGGCAACGGCCGCATCACCGCCTTGCAGAGTGTCGACACCTACCGAATCGACCAGGCCTCTGCTCTGTTCCACATGACGTGGACGTCGCCCATCCTCTGCCTCGTCACCCTGGCCCTTCTCCTCGTCAACATCACCTACAGCGCTCTGGCCGGTTACGGTCTGCTCGTCATCGGCATGCCCTTCCTCACCAAGGCGATCCGGAGTCTCTTTCACCGTCGACGGGCGATCAACAAGATCACGGATCAGCGTGTGTCGCTCACGCAGGAGATCTTGCAGTCAGTCCGCTTCGTCAAGTACTTTGGCTGGGAAAAGGCCTTTCTTGAACGCCTCGGTGAGTTCAGGAACAAGGAGATCTACGCGATCCAGATTCTGCTGGCTATTCGAAACGCTCTCAACGCCGTGAGCATGTCTCTGCCCATCTTCGCCTCCATGCTCTCCTTCATCACGTACTCTCTAACCCACCATGGACTGTCTCCTGCCGAGGTCTTCAGCAGTTTGGCCTTGTTCAACTCTCTGCGAATCCCCCTCAACCTGCTGCCCCTCGTTCTGGGCCAGGTTGTCGATGCTTGGGGATCCGTGCAGCGTATCGAGGAGTTTTTGCTTCAGGAGGAGATGCTCGAGGATATGACGGTCGACAAGGCTGGCGACGACGCGATCCGGCTGGAAGGCGCATCATTCACCTGGGAAAAGACTCACTCGAGTGAAGCAGAGGAGGGCAAGAAGGATAAGAAGGGCGCCAAGACTCCTCAGGTAGACTCTTCAGGCGACGACACGGCGAGCACACTCGTGGAGGAGCGAGAGCCATTCAAGCTACATGATCTCAACTTTGAGGTGAAGCGAAACGAGCTCATTGCCGTCATTGGATCGGTCGGTAGCGGCAAGAGTTCGCTGCTCTCTGCCCTTGCTGGAGATATGCGAAAGACGGAGGGCAATGTGACTTTTGGCGCCTCGAGGGCCTTTTGCCCTCAGTATGCTTGGATCCAGAACACGACTCTGCAGAACAACATTGTGTTTGGGAAGCCCATGAACAAGGGTTGGTATAACGAGGTTGTCCGAGCGTAAGTCTTCACTGATCACCAAGCCTACCCCACTATGACCATATGTATACTGACACTCAACGATAGCTGTGCCCTCCAGGCCGATCTGGACATGCTCCCCAATGGAGATCAGACCGAGATCGGTGAGCGCGGCATCACCATTTCCGGAGGCCAGAAGCAGCGCCTCAACATCGCCCGAGCCATCTACTTTGACGCTGACATCGTACTCATGGACGACCCCCTGAGCGCCGTCGACGCCCACGTCGGCCGCCACATCTTTGACAACGCCATCCTCGGCCTCTTGAAGGACAAGTGCCGCATCCTCGCCACGCACCAGCTCTGGGTGCTCAGCCGCTGCGACCGCATCATCTGGATGGAGAACGGCAAGATCCAGGCCGTCGACACGTTCGACAAGCTCATGGAGGAGCACCGCGGGTTCCAGGCCCTCATGGAGACGACCGCCATCGAGGAGAAGCGCGACGAGGCCAAGAAGCCCGATCAGGAGCAGCCGACCGAGGACGAGAAGAAGACCAAGAAGAAGAAGGGCGGCGCTCTCATGACGCAGGAGGAAAAGGCCACCTCGAGTGTGCCTTGGTCCGTCTACGGCGCCTACGTCAAGGCCTCGGGCACCTTCTTCAACGCTCCCCTCGTCGTCTTCCTGCTCATCCTCTCCCAGGGCGCCAACATTATGACCAGTCTGTGGCTGTCGTACTGGACTTCTGACAAATACGACCTCTCGACGGGCGTGTACATCGCCATCTACGCCGCCCTCGGTGTCGCGCAGGCCCTCCTCATGTTCGCCTTCTCCGTCGTGCTGTCGATCCTAGGCACAAAGTCCAGCAAGGTGATGCTCCGGATCGCCGTGACGCGGGTGCTGCGTGCCCCCATGTCGTTCTTCGACACGACGCCCCTCGGCCGCATCACCAACCGCTTCTCGCGCGACGTCGATGTCATGGACAACAACCTCACGGATGCGATCCGCATGTTCTTCCTCACCATGGGCATGATCACGTCCGTCTTCATCCTCATCATCGCCTTCTACTACTACTTCGTCATCGCCCTCGTGCCGCTCTACGCCCTCTTCGTCCTGGCTGCCGTCTACTACCGCGCGTCGGCCCGTGAGGTGAAGCGGTACGAGTCTGTCCTGAGATCCCACGTCTTTGCCAAGTTCGGCGAGGGCCTCAGCGGCGTTGCCTCCATCAGGGCCTACGGCCTTCAGGATCGCTTCATCCGAGAGTTGAGGCAGTCCATCGACGACATGAACGGTGCTTACTACATCACCTTTGCTAACCAGCGCTGGCTCTCGATCCGAATCGACCTCATCGGAACGCTCCTGGTGTTTGTCACGGCCATCCTCGTCGTCACATCGCGATTCTCCATCAACCCTTCCACCGGCGGTCTCGTCCTCAGTTACATCCTGTCCATCGTCGGCATGATGCAGTTCTCTGTCCGTCAGCTCGCCGAAGTCGAGAACGCCATGAACGCCGTGGAGCGTCTCTACTACTACGGCACCGAGCTCGAGGAGGAGGCTCCTCTCCATACAGTCGAGGTCCGCAAGTCGTGGCCTGAAAAGGGCGAGATCATCTTTGACAACGTCGAGATGAGGTACCGAGCGGGTCTCCCCCTCGTACTCTCGGGACTGTCCATGCATGTCCAGGGCGGCGAGCGTATCGGTATCGTCGGCCGCACCGGCGCCGGCAAGAGTTCCATCATGAGCACTCTCTTCCGGCTCGTCGAGATCTCGGGTGGAAAGATCACCATCGATGGACTTGACATCTCCACGATCGGCCTTCACGACCTTCGCTCACGACTCGCCATCATCCCGCAGGATCCAACTCTCTTCCGTGGAACAGTTCGTAGCAACCTCGACCCCTTCCATGAGCACACCGACCTCGAGCTCTGGTCTGCTCTTCGTCAAGCTGATCTCGTCTCTGCCGACGCTGCAACCCCTGAGGAAGCTCGACGCAACCACGATCCTTCACGCATCCACCTCGACACGACAGTCGAAGAGGACGGCCTCAACTTCTCGCTCGGACAGCGCCAGCTCATGGCTCTAGCCCGTGCCCTCGTCCGCGGTGCGCAGATCATCGTGTGCGACGAAGCAACATCGTCGGTCGACATGGAGACGGACGACAAGATCCAAGCCACCATGGCGACAGGTTTCCACGGCAAGACGCTGCTGTGCATCGCCCATCGCCTGCGCACCATCATCGGCTACGACCGCATCTGCGTCATGGACGCCGGCCGCATCGCCGAGCTGGACACGCCGCTGGCTTTGTGGAAGAAGGGCGGCATCTTCCGCGGCATGTGTGACCGGAGCGGTATCAGGGTGGAGGACATTCACGGCGCAAGGGAGGAGTTGGGAGGGTTGGTGGGAGAGAGGAGTGGGCAGTAGGTAGTCGAGTGATATATATACATACAGGTGCGTATTAAAAGTTGGTGATGAGCATATGAATTGAATAGCATCATGGCAATATTGCCTACTCATCTGGGTTTGCATATGAGTAATACAGAGATCAATATACATAAAGATCATATTTGAATAGGAATCAACACCATGTGAATGTGTACTCTCATGTCTTGAAATCGTGGAATGGGGGGGGGTATTAGACAGGTTCACACACCTCACCACGACAGCTTCGAGATGGAAAGTTCAAGTAATTATCATAACTTTTTCGGCTTAGAAACCAACAACGCCAAAAATAACAGATGCCCGCTTCGGAATCTCTAAGAGTCTATCCATCTCTCTGTATGGATGAGAGTTGGTACGCACCCCCTTTGCCAAGGTATGGGTGCCCCTAACCTAGCCGTGACTGGATATAGTTGACCAGCCCCTGTTCTGGCCATCGTTCAACCACGTTATATATAGATCAATCATCACAAATGTACTCGTCGCCGGTGAGCAGAGCCCAGCCAGCGTCCTGTCCTTCCTCTCGAAGCCACCGTTTTCTCGCTATTCACCGACAGACAGTTGCCACCGCTCAATCCTCAATACCATTCCAAGACTTTTCATCGTCAGATCTGGTAGCGTTGCTTGGCTTGGCTGCTTCTTTTGCGGACTCAGCTTCCTTCTTGTCAGGCTTGGGCTCCTTGACGTCCTTGGACTCGGTGGCTGTTGCTGCCTTGGGGGATGACCGGGATCCCTCAGGTGACTTGGAGCGCCGTCGGTTCTCTGCCTTGTCCTTATGGTCTCGGTGCTTCTGGTGTTTGTGCTTGGGAGAGTCAGGGCCGGGACTGGAGCTCTTATGCTCATGCTTCCTTTTCTGAGGTCTCTGTGAGGTAGCGGGAGACGGGCCAGGTGCCTTGTTCTTGTTCTCGTTGCTCCACTGCTCTAGCATGCTGGCGACTTGGGGAGCCCAAACCTCTTCGCCCTTGGAAAGGTCATCGAACTCGAGACAGTTTGCGCCGCCGACGGCAAAGTCGCTCTGTCGAGACCGGCACAGTTCCGCCATGAGAGCGGCCGAGTCCATCTTGGCGCCCAGGTCATGGCAGAAGCTTCGAATGTAGAAACCCGATGTCACTGTCAACCGCACCCTGGCGGCGGGAGGGCCCTCGTCGCTCCACGGAGGAGGGGTGTTCTCGTCAGGGGCGTCAGGAACCAGGTGAGTGCCCTTGTCATTATAGATGGGCTGTGGTAGTTGTCCCAGAGCGCCCGACATCATTGGGGGGTTCTTGGAGTGTCGCGCTCGCTTTGCCGGGGCGTCCTTAACAAGCTCGTCCTGGCGCTGCTCAAACTTGCGCTTGAAAGACTCATGCGCCGCTATCGCCTGGTCGTCTTCTTCCTTCTCCTCGGGGCTCAGCTTCTTGTTGGTCTCCTGCTGCTTCTTGACTCTCCAGACCTGCTCGGCCAGGTTCCGCTCTGCGGCTTCGGCCTCCTCGACTGGCCATCGGTGGCCATGCTTGCCAGGTTCGTACCATTCGAGAAGCTCAATGTCCTTGATCTCGACCTCTCTGCCTTCAATTTCTCGAGGGATGGGTTTGCCTTCTCGCGCGTACTCGTACAGGGGCTTGCCGTTCATCTTGAGCGCAGAGTACAGAGGTGGTATCTGGGTGAGGGGACCCTTCATGCTCGCAAGCTCCTTCTCAACCTTTTCGCGGGTGATGTGGTCATAGGGTCGCTTGGTAAGGATGCGACCAACTCGATCGTAGGTGTCGGTGCTTGCGCCGAAGAGGATGACGGTCTCGTATGTCTTGGTGCATTCAAGGAACTGGGACAGAACCTTGGTGCCAGATCCAATGCCCAGGATGAGGACACCGGTGGCGAGAGGGTCGAGGGTTCCTCCATGGCCCATCTTGACCTGCGAGGCCTTCTTGATCTGCTTGCGACGGGCGAACTGCTGGCCGGACTCGTTCATACGCTTGGCGATCTCGGCGTCGATCATTGGCTTGAAGAACTTGGAGGGATTGAAGACCTTTTGGCACTCGCGGATAACTTGGGCCGAGCTGATGCCGCGAGGCTTGTTGATGGCTGTAGAGGAGCGACCATGGTTAATGCTTGAGCCGAGTCGTTGAGGAGCAGAGGGCGCATCAAGTCTTGTCTGACATGACATGAGGAGAGGAGAGCACTATAGGCACATACCGAGAACGCCTTCCCGGACAATGTCCGTAGCCATCTTGAACGCTTTTGCGGGAATTTGCATACGAGCACGAGCGAGAGTATGAAGAAGGGAAGTCGAAGATGAAGAGAGAGAGAAGAGAAGAGGGAGTCCGTCCACCTTGCGCCAAAGGTTTCCAGGTTGATCAACCGCAAGAGGAAAAAAAAATGGCGGGCCGTCGCTCTTATCGGAAGTATCCCCCACTGAAAGCTTAGGTCCCCCCTGGCGCTGTATCAGGAAGTTTTAATTGGCGCGCAGGCACTTAAAGGGCGCGTCTCGGTGGGGAAGTAAACCCTGAACAGCGGTCAATCCCTGTAATTTTGGAGGGCGTTCAGTGGCCATTGCCCCGCCTCTGCCGTCCACGGGTGTGTCTGCACTGACAACCATCGCGACCGCGTTTGCGTCTGCTCGCTACCAAGTTATACATCCCGATTGAGCTCTGTCTTCAAACCCGCATTTTACTTCTTTCATTGTCTTGCAGCGTTTGCATTTTACGGCCTTGATTACGTCAACCGAGCTCTGGCTATTCTCCCTTTTCGATCTGTACCCCGCAATTATTTCGCCGAACCCCTCTTCCTCCTCTCGAACGCACCGCACCGCACGCCGAAGTCGAGCCCGTCCCCCACAACCATCAACACCAACCCGAGTGTTCCTTTGTCCATGGTCGGTCCTCTCGCAGCTTTACAACAATCGTAATCATGGTTGGACGCCCTCGACGGGCGTCTACGTCCAGCGTCGAGACGGTCGACGAAGACCGCATCCTCTGGCGTCAGGAGACATCAGTCCTCAGGACCGCCCCAGTGGACAAGATACACGGTCCAGAGCCCGTCTTTGAACTTCAGGATGCCGTGGTGCTCAACAAAGATGGCCACACTCTTGAAAATGCGCTTCACGTCGGCACTCGGGGTCCTTATATCATCCGCGGTACTCTGATCGTCGACGAACCTGAACAAAGAACCCACCGTTGGTCTTGTCCCGTCCCATGTTTGTCGTCGCATCGTATGCTGACCTGTTTGTTGCCCTAGTTATCATGAGGGTCCGACACTCGATGCCGATTCAGGTTCCCAAGTGCAACAGATACTCGATCGGAGAGGCCGGAGAGGGCAATCCCGTCATTTGGGTCGAGGGCAGATGTGCTTGGTACGAGATCAACCCCTCGCCCGCATACGCCCCCATCTACGACAAGATGTGCGAGGCCGCCTCGCTTTACTACCGGATCATGGACATCTACAAGGCAAAGGAACCAAAAAAGGCAAAGAAGGGGAAGAAGGATCAGTTGAAGGAGCTTCACTCTGTCTTCCACGAGGTTCGGCTCTCTCATGTGGTTCTTGCGTGCCTCCGCTGACCCTTCCCAGTACTCTACCCTGATCGGCGATGGCTCAACCCTCGAAGAGGTCATTGAGCGGTGCGATGAGCACGCATCGTTCTTGATTTCACAGTGCATGCAGGAGGAACCCGATGCGTTTGAATGGGGTAGCAACCCCTTCTACCAGTGGTTGGTTGCCAAGTACCCAGTAAGACAAGACAGCCATGAACCATCACAAGTCCGTGTCTTTTGCTAACTCAACTGTTCTAGGAACTCGTGGAAAAGGTAGAAGAGCGGTTGAAGAACCCGCCCCCGGTTGCACGATCACCTTCTGTCGAGGCCAAACCGGTCGCAACATTGGTTGCCCCATCAGTATTGCCTTCGAGGACTCGGTCAGGCTCCTCAGCCCCCTCGGTCGCCCGAAGTAATGCGACGCCTGATCTCATGGATGTTCAAGATAGCCCACCGAGACAGCGATCTACCCGGTCACGCTCAGTCACCCAGCGGGAGGCCAGCAGTGTGGTCGACTTGCCCGCTCCATCCCAGCCACAAAGAAGTGCCCATGCTATTAGACAGCCTCCCAGTGTGCAATCGGTGACACGCACACCTTCAGTCGCCCCTACAAGTAGCGAAGTACGAGGTCCAACTAGCAACGACGAGATAACGCCGTTCCAGAGTGTTGTGAACGGTGTCGAGTGGGTGTACGGGCAGATCGGCAAGGGGAAAAAGGGCATGATAATGCTGTCCACTCTCAACAAGCTGTTCTTCTCGTACAAGTTTCCGACCTTCAAGAACGGGGAGAGCGGATGTCACAAGATTCCGGTTGAAGAGCTCCTACATTACAATGCCCAGGCACTCCTTCAGGTCCTCGACAAGGATAAGTATAGTGGCCACGAGTTCTATGCTTGGCTACAGGCGGCGGCTGAAAGGCCATTTGTACCCGTCGCTTTGAAACCCTCTGATTTGCCCTACCGTCTTGTCCCTCGAGGCAGCCGTCCTCGTCCTAGCAAGGCTACGCAACCCCTCCCTGAAGCACAAGGAGCAGTCACTCCAGGCCTAGAGGACGATCTTTCTAGCACTCAACACTCCTCCCCGGCAGGAAAGAGCCTTAGGAGACCAGGCCGCCCTTCTGGCAAGAAATCCAGTCTTCGTCTGACCATCGGATCCAAGAAGCGGCTTCACTCTGATGTAGACAGTGAGTCGGACGATGATGAGTCGCGACCAAAGAGGTCCCATTACTTCTCAGATGGAGATGAGGATATGGAAGTCGATGCCCAAGCCAGCTCATCCGAGGACGAAGCACAAGCACCTCGTGAAGCCTCGCAAGAGCCCATCAAGATCGTCATCCGAGCCGACAAGATTCCTTCAACCGTCCCGCATGGTCCCAGCAACACATGGGTCTGCGAGGAAGAGGATTGCGGCTATGTCGTCCGTGGCGGCGACGTGGAAGAATGTCAACGACGTATAAACAGACACTTCCAAGAGCACGGCAGCCAAATGGATCGTGTCAGCCTGGCCATGACAGAGGGCACTCGAGGTCATCTACCCATCAAGTATGCTTACTTTCCCCCTTTTCTTATACTGGTTGAGTTCCCTCCCCCGTCACCACCTACAAACACTCCCACCACCACTACCACAGCTACTACCCCCTCTACATTCACTACCACCAGCACCGCAGCTATTATTACCCACTACCAACCTCAGCCGCCATCATCTTCTCCCAATATCCCACCAGAGCCTACCGTCCCGACCACTGGCAGCTTCAAGTCACTGGTCGGCCGGTTCCGGAGACGTCCCCATCCAGTCTCGGACAAGATCGCAAGGCTAACAATCCAATGATAGTCATCTTATGGAGAAACTCAAGAAGTTGGGCGAGAAGTCTCAGGCTTCTCAGCAACCCGCCGTCGACCGAGTTGCTCTCCCGCAGCGCATCAAGCGCAACCTCCTTGTTTGATGAAAATGAACCCTCGGGACCTCTCCCTCTGGCAAATCTACCATGGCTGTCACGATATCTTTTGCTTTGTGTTTGGCTTCTTCATGCGGCGGGGAGGATGAAATGATACCCTAGATTTTGTTTTGGCGTCCGGGGAGTGGAGTATTGTTTTTCGTAACATATAGGCACATGGGGTTGGCGGCACATAGACTGAGTCGTCTCCTAATGGTTCTTGATCCCTTGTCTTGGATGCCACGATGCGTAAGGACGAATAACATGTATGTACTATTGCTACGAGTTACGCAGGAATGAAATGCCAGTCAAGGTTAGAACATGTCAACTTGCACCAATCCAATGTTGTCCTGCTTATAACCTCCTGGGTTGACGCTGGTCGAGTTATCCCTTGAGCTGGCAAGGAGCTCTCCGGTCTATACCTCGCCCCAGTGTTATTGGGATAGCTCAATCATGCGGCAAGTATGATCTTCATTTGTAAGGATATTATGCTCCAAGTATTTATTCCCAAGGTAAGACTTTATAATAATTAAAGTATCCCCTAAAAGAAAGAGATATAATTAACTTGACCCCCCCTGGAGTGTCTAGCTTGGAGCTCCAGCTCAAGGGACACGACTAGTCTGAGGCAGTGCAAGTAACTAACCATGTGCTACAACTTCTTGGTCTTGCGTATTTCACATCAACGTATTCAGTAGTTGGAAAGCGTAGGGATAACCCCCAGTGTCGCCCACTCAATACGTACGAAGCCCAACTATTCACGTTACGCTTAGATAAAAGGTTCAAATCTTTAATTAACATACATCCCAGCGTTAGAAACGCAGTCCCCTCCCTACCCAGATAGCCCTCAGGATAAATATGGAAATCTCCTGTTTTCACCCTCTTCTGCTTGTACACGGAACTCCTCACTAAGGCCTGGCTCCGAATCCCTGGAGTTGAACCCTCTAGTTCTCCGCCTCATCCGTCACCATCTTGTCCTTCTTGTTGGCGGCAGCCTTACCAGCCTCCAGAGCAAACGCCTCCTCGATAGCGCCCATCCGCTTAAACACGCGCAGCCACCGCTGTCCCCACCGACGGATCATGGCCTCGCGATCACTCGACCCATCGCCCTCCTCCATCAGCTCGTCCTTGCTACCACCGGCCCAGCTGACAAGCGCGTCGTTCATAGCGCGGAAGAGATCCTGTGTCGTCTTGGCCTCCTTGGACCGCGTCTCCTCGTCGGTCTCGGGAGAAACGAGAATCTGTCGGGCGCGGCTTGTGACCTTGGAGATGGTGTTGGAGACGAGCTCAAAGACGTGGGGCTGGACAAGGGCGTTGCCGCCGTTTGTGCCGTTGGATGGTGTACTAGCAACAAGAGCCCAGTCGACAACGGTAAAGGGGGTAAGGATGGAGTAGTTGAGGAGCTTCTCGATGATGGAGAGAGCAATTCCTGGGTGAGCGTTCCAGTAAGCCATAACCGCCGAGATGATCTGAGCCCGCGCCGCATCCGAGGCGTTGCCGGCCTCCAGAAGTCGACCCTTCGTCCTGTCAATGCAGGCGAGTACGTGGCTCAGCGACTTGGAGCCAACCCAGCAGACGGCCGTGACAAACACATCCACGCTTGCGACCAAGGGATCCAGCGCCCGCTCTGTGGCCTGCGACTGGATGCTATCGATGATGGGCTGGAAGTCCTCGTCAGGGGCCTTGCGCCGGAGGAGCGCACCGATCTCTTGTCCCTCTTTTGCGAATGGGGTATCTGGCAACTGTTAGTGACAACTACTCGAGCAGCTAGGTCAAGACCGAATACTAACCTGGGTTACTGAACTTGAAATCTGGGACATCCTTCTCCTTCTCTGGCCCAACAAGGGGGAGGTAGGGTTCTGGCAGGGTCTTCTGGATTCGCTGGGCGAAGCTCAGTCTCACCTCCTTGTCCAGGGCCCCCTTGAGGAACCACTTGCTGGGGTGGAAGTCGGGCAGATCCGTATCCTCTGCCCACTCTGCCCACTTCCAGGTGAAGCCAAAGTTGCTGAGATGGTGAGAGAACCAATCCAAGAACCGGTAGCTCAACTCCAGATCCATGCGCGGGCTATTCCGGTAGAGATATCTTATGGCTCTACCCAGGCTGGGCGCAATGGCTGCCGGGGCCAGCTTACAGGCCTCGGTAAGGACCGCGTGGTAGTAGACAAGCTTTCGTTCTGGCGTTGGCAACTGGAACAGCTGGGAAAAGACTGTGTCCACGGCCACATCCTCAGGCTTCCATGTAGACTTGCCTGGCGCAACGTTCCTTAATTCATCGAACGGCGTCGCGCGCTTGACAAAGGTGCCTTCAGCAAAGTAGCAGTCCAGATCCATCAGGTAGCGAGCTGTCACATTTCGGTTGAAGTCGAGAATGTTGATGGTATCGAGGAGACCGTCCCTGATCAGGCATGCCGCAATGTCGGTAACGGCAGGGACAGATGACACCTCCTGGTCGGAGTAGACAGAAAAGTAGATCTCGGGGAACAGCGGCCGAGGTCCCGCGATGACAGTCTCGGGGATGGAAATTGCGGGGAGGGCGTGCTTGGGCGCGTTTGCCAGCTTGTCCTGGGCTTCGATATCCTCCAGGGGCATCTGCCACGGCCGGGGCAGACATGCCAACTCCCAGTTCTTGCCCGCCTCGGCCTGCAGCTGCTGCTGGAGCAACATGCACACGCTCAACGACGCCCCGGGGCTCGCTTCTTTGCCTTGGGCATGGTAAGGGTCAACGAGGGCCTGAAGCGCATGGGGCTCGGAAGCAATAATGTCGGTCTTCTCCATCAGTTCTGCAGCCTTAGATTGGAACTGCCCGGGGGCCGACACCATGATGTAAGGAATGGTGAGAAGAATGATCTTAACAATCTCGGTTCCAATGGTCTGGTCAGGTCAGGTCAGCAAAGGCGATCGATCCAGTGTCGGCTTCCAGTGTCGGCTTCCACACGACTCACATCATCTGAGCTGGCCGTCTGAAGATCGGCGGCTCGGCTGAAGAGCTCCTCCAAAAGCGGGAAAACGCCGTCGCCTTCCAGCAAAGACTGTAGGCAGGCCAAAAACTTGAGAAGGAGCTTCACATCCCGCCACGCGCCCTGTGCGATCTTGTCCTGGGTCACCTGCGCCAGACGGGCAAGGACATGGTCCACAAACTCGGGTTTCAGGGTATTGATGATGAGGACGACGGCGGCGACGAAGGGGGTCTTGAGGGGCTGCTCGAGTAGAAGCTGAATCACCAGGTCGAGAAACATGTTGCGAAGGTTTTCGTCGTCGTGGTTGTCGGCCACCATGTGAGCGATGGATTGCACCTCTTCTGCCCATCGGCGCAGGGGGGAATCTGCGATGCCCAGAAGCTGCCTGCGAACGCGCACAGGCAAAGGTGCCGAGTCGATACGTCTGCGCTGCTGGCGGCGATCGTAGTGGTCGTCATCGTCTAGCAGAAGAGTCCCGCGTTAGCCCATCAACAAGACGCGACAGAGATCCAACTAGAATTAAAGCTTGGCTCAGCTCACCTCGATATCTTCTTTTGCGGTTGTGGTGACCGCCCGGAGGTCTCCTGTCGTAGTCGGCCATGATGCGCTCTCCAATGTGGGTGATGCAAGAGCTCGGTGTTGTCAATGACTTGTTGAGACGAATCGATCGTGGTGGATGAAAGTTAAAAGGTTTCGAGGGCGAGGCTGCGTCACTGCTAAAAGCTCGGGAAAAGGTGCCTGCAGCGATTGCATGGTTGAGCTAGTGGAATTGGGGCGCGTTCCAGGTGCCACGAGGCTAGCGCCTGTATTCTAATTGATGCCTGAGGCATTCACCTCACCTGAAAGTCGTCGAAAGCCTGCTGGGAGCGGAGCTATCGAGATCAAACAACGAATGCTCTGAGCTCGTGGCTTCATCTTCTTGTCTACCTAATTGACAATCAACTATTCACCAAAACTCGACGACTAGATTCAACCCCCCACACAATAAAGTAATTAATCAACTTGCGCATTTAGGTCTAGATTCATAAGCTTCAGTAACTTCTTTTATGCCCATGCCACTTTTCGATACTCTCAGACCTCATATTGCGCTTCAATGTCCCTTTTCATCACAACACAACACAATTGCCAGTCCAGTCCCGTCTTCTTTTGTATCGTCTTGGACCACCCATGAAGCAACATGCCAGAACAGAATGCCCACATCTTCGGGAAAGCGAAAGTAGAATGCCACAAGACCGTCAACGGCCAGCTTCACTTCAATTGATAACTTCGTCGCGGCATCTGGGACATCTTCGTGTGCCGGGCCTTGTCCTCCGCAGGCCAAACCAGGCCGAGCCTTTTAACTTCACTCCAGCGCCTCCAGCGACCCTCGGGGGAAAAAGAACCCTCCAAAACAACCATGCATGGCAGTGCCAGAACGCGGTACCAGAAAAAGGAATTCAACAAATGTTATCCCCGCCATTCCCAAAGCCAACCATAGCCGCAGCATTGGGTTCATCCCGTGAGACGCGTACAATAGAAAAAGAGCACCAGCCATCATCTGTCATGCATCGAAACGTGGTCTAAAAACGTGATTCCCTGCGATATGCATCATCAATGGGGTCCTCCTTCTTGGTGACTAGCCTCACGGCAAATCCGAAAGCGGGTTCGTAAGGGGGCACACAAAACGCCCAATCCCCTCCCTGCCGGGAAAGACTCCAACGCTCCCCAGAACACACAAGCCTTCTCGTCTGGCCCTCGGCGTCCAGCATGCCGTGCCTTGTTTGTGTCAAGGACCGACGCTGTCAACCTCGGGACTATATAGTGCCTGCTCGCCCCCTGGCCCGGTCTTTGCCTGGGCCATGCTCCCAACCACTCTCGCTCAGCTCGGTACTGGGAGTGGACGAGGCAGGTCTCTTCCAGAGCCGCGGAGAGCCTGAGAAGGGTGCGGCATATGCCAACTACCCCTCACCTCGGCGCGGAGCGATCTCAGTCGAGCTTGGCTATCATCTCCTGCTTCGTCAACGGCGTGAAGCTGTCGATGTCGAGACCTTGAGATGCCAACACGGGTTGGATGTGTGAGGGGACCAGCTTGTGGTTCAGGCTGGGCGCAATAGAGAGTTCTACGAGTGGGTCAGCTCATCTGTTTTTCATCATGACACTTCGTCTGCTCTTACCGTGGCGGGTGAAGTCGAAGAGGGCGGGGAGTTCGCGGAGCTGACCAGTACCGTGTCGTGAGTCGGGCAGCTTGGTGTTGGGATCTCGAAGCTCGTCGAAGAAGGGGTGGACCATGGCGTCGACGGCCGATTGTCGCTCAGTTGGCGTGTACTCCAGCAGGCGGGCGATGAGGTCGATAGCATTAGCGTCCGCCTTCCGGAAGACCTTGTTGAAGGGGTGAGGCTTGATTTGGGGGAACTTGTGCTCCATGTAGTTGGGGTTCATGGTCCGAATCTGTTCTCGAGTAGGTGTGCCCAGAACCTTGATGATTTCAACAAGCTGGTCGATGCCCGACTCGCCGGGGAAAAGAGGCTGACCAAGCATAAGCTCGGCCATGACGCAGCCTGTCGACCACACATCTATCAACTCAGGTCAGCGAATCGAACCATATGGCAAACTTTGTTCAAAATCGTACCAATCTTTGTGGTATAGTTTGTTGCACCGAAGATGAGTTCGGGCGCGCGGTAATATCGGGAGCAAATGTATGAAACATTTGGCTCGTTCTCAACTAGGATCTTTGCACTTCCAAAATCACAGAGCTTGAGGATTCCGCTGTTGGGGTCTAGGAGAAGGTTCTGGGGCTTGATGTCTCGGTGGCAGATACCCTGGGAGTGGATGTACGCCAGAGCTCTGAACAGCTGGTAGATGTACAGCTTCACCTCGAGGATGGGCATGGTGGTCTTCATCTTGTTGAAAAATCGAGAGGCTCGGTAGACAGTCTCGGGCACGAACTCTTGGACCAGATTGAGGTAGACCTCGTCTTTCTGTGAGGGAATTAGACGAGGGGCGAAGAAAGGGGATAGTCAGGTATGCGTACACGTTCACCGTTGGAGTAGTAGAAGGCCTTGAGCTGGACGATGTTGGGGTGACGGACAATGCGCATGATCTGGAGCTCACGGTTCTGAGAAATAAGTCAGCCAACAGCTCAAGGTGCCAAGGGCAAGCCTCATGTACCTTGAACCTCTTATCCTGAAGAACACGCTTGATGGCAGCGTCCTCTCCCGATGGAGACAGCTTGGTCTGAAAAACCACACCGAAGGAACCATTTCCGACAATTTTGCACTGGGTATACTGCAGGTCTCGGGTCTCGCCAGTCACTCCATCTTGAACCTTTTCACGGATCACCTCTGCAATTGTGTCAGTGTCGAAGCCAAACCCATCATGACAAAGTCGAACGGGAAGGATATAAAGCATGATTGCGAAACTAACCTCCCATCCGCAGGCTATTGAAGGCGTTTGGCCGATGAGCCGACATTTTCGGCGTCGTTTGTCCAAATCAAGGCGCGTGTGTGAGCGAAGCAGAGGCAATAGCGCCTGTAGGTCTCAATAAATGAGGAGAATTGATGCAGAAATCCCAAACAGAGGCCGTAGCGGACAAAAACGACGATCCAGCACCAGAGCTTGGTTGAATTGATACTGAGAGCGGAGGTCTTTGGTTCAGCGCGAAGCTAGACTCGCGGACAAGACAGTGGCTGCCGGTGGAGGACAGCTAAAAGGCGATGGGCGAGTAATGTCTCGGTCGAGGTATCGGCACGGGCGCGGACGAGCGACTCGTGGATTATTTCTGCAACGTCAAGCAAACCAACCGACGGGGTCTCTGGCTGACGAGGGGGCTTGTCGGCTGTCTGGAACGGACTAGACTTGTTGGTGAGTGCACGACGGAGACGAGGACGATGCGCACGAAAATGGCAAAGCCAAGGGTATCTGGGGAAACAAAGAGAAAATCGAGGGGGAGAATCGGTGGTGTTTTGGTGGCACGGGACAGGCTGGAGGG
>JAANQP010000751.1:0-15039 GCA_011320165.1 Fusarium protoensiforme
GGCCCCGGCTCCGGCTCCGGCTTTGACCACCCGCCCCGGCGCATCTTATCTTACCGTCTACCGCCCTCACACCGCCGCGGATGAGATCACGGGTGAAGTTACGATTACAACTATTGACCCTACAGATGACCAGCCTGGAACCATCGTTATCGAGACTCCGATCCAGAGGGTGGTTGTGCTAACAACCTCCTCTCAAGCTGACTACTATGTTACAGTTTATCGACCCCACGCGGGTCCAGATGTTATCACAGAGCCAGTGACCGTCACTACTATCGCGCCATCAGATGGACAACCTGGTACTGTCATCATCGAGACTCCAGGCCCACAGGCGCCTCCAGTGACAACTTCTGGGCCTGCGCCTTCGTACATCACCATCACTCGCCCCTATACTGGCCAGGATGTCATCACGGCACCCGTCACCGTCACCACAATTCCTCCTCAGGGCGACGAGCCTGGCACTGTGATCATCGAGACGCCAACGGAACAGGCCGCGCCAGTCACTTCTGCCGGTCCTGCTCCGTCATACGTCACAGTGTATCGGCCCCATACTGGTCCTGATGAGATTACGGCGCCAGTCACGGTCACGACTATTGCTCCTACAGGAGACCAGCCTGGTACGGTTATCATAGAGACCCCGGGACCACAGGCGCCTCCAGTGACAACTGCTGGCCCTGCTCCTTCATACATCACGGTCTATCGACCCTACAGCGGAACAGACGTCATCACGGGGCCCGTTACTGTCACGACGATAACCCCTGAGGGAGATCAGCTTGGAACAGTCATCATCGAGACCCTTGGTCAAGCACCTGCCACCACCACCTCTGGTCCTGCTCCTTCGTGGATCACAGTGTATCGACCTTACTCTGGCGTGGACATTATTACCGCTCCTATCACGGTTTCAACCATCCAGCCAGACGGCGACCAGCCCGGAACCATCATCATTGAGACCCCTGTTGAGCGAGTTGCCGCAGCCACCTCGACTTACGAGCCATTCTATGTCACAGTTTTCCGACCTTATCCTGGCCCAGGGCAGATTACAGCTCCTATCACGGTGACTACCATCGCTCCCGAGGGCGACCAACCAGGCACTGTCATCATCGAGACCCCAGGACAAGCTCCTCCTGTGACAGCCACTCCAGAACCTTCATACGTGACGGTATTCCGACCATATACCGGAACGGGCGTCATTACCGAGCCTACGACTGTCACGACGATTGAACCCCAAGGCGATCAGCCCGGAACTGTCATCGTTGAGACTCCCGGTCAAGCCCCTCCCGTCACAGCTAGCCCCGAACCCGAGCCATCGTACGTCACAGTGTATCGACCATATCCTGGACCCGGTGACATCACTGCTCCCGTCACTGTCACGACTATTCCTCCTTCAGGAACCGACCCAGGCACAGTCATCATTGAGACTCCTGGCCAAGCTCCCCCGGTCACAAGCAGCCCTGAGCCTGAACCGTCTTATGTTACTGTTTATCGTCCTTACCCTGGCCCCGGGGAAATCACTGCGCCTGTTACCGTCACGACTATTGAGCCCTCAGGCACGGAGCCAGGAACGGTCATCATCGAGACCCCGGGACAAGCCCCTCCTGTCACCACCAGTCCTCAACCAGAGCCATCTTACGTGACTGTGTATCGCCCATATCCCGGCCCTGGAGAGATTACCGCTCCGGTCACTGTCACTACTATCGAGCCTTCAGGTACAGAGCCTGGCACAGTTGTTATTGAGACCCCGGGCCAGGCTCCCCCAGTTACCTCTAGCCCTGAGCCTGAGCCATCCTACGTCACGGTCTATCGCCCGTACCCAGGTCCCGGCGAGATCACTGCCCCAGTCACTGTGACAACTATCGAGCCTTCAGGAACCGAGCCGGGAACTGTTATAATCGAGACTCCGGGACAGGCTCCTCCTGTCACGAGTTCCCCAGAGCCTTCGTACATCACAGTGTATCGCCCTTATCCTGGCCCAGGCCAGATTACTGAGCCTGTTACTGTGACGACGATCGAGCCGACAGGTACCGAGCCCGGCACGGTTATCATCGAAACGCCAGGACAGGCGCCGCCGGTCACAACCTCTGCCGAGCCTACTTATGTCACGGTTTATCGTCCTTACCCGGGCCCTGGCCAGATTACTGAGCCGGTGACTGTCACGACGATCGAACCTACAGGCACCGAGCCTGGTACGGTGATCATTGAGACTCCTGGTCAGGCACCTCCCGTGACGACTCGCCCCGAGCCCTCATGGATTACCATCTTCAGAGCTTATACCGGAACCCCCATGATCACTGAGTCTACCACGGTTACAACGATTGATCCTCAAGGTGACGAGCCAGGCACGGTCATCATTGAGACTCCCGCTCCAGTTACGAGCAGCCCTGTGCCGTCTTGGATCACAATCTTCAGACCGTACACGGGAACACCCATGATAACTGAGGCCACAACTGTCACAACCATCGACCCCCAGGGTGACGAGCCCGGAACAGTTATCATTGAAACTCCCGGACAGGCGCCACCAATCACCGCCACCCCTGAGCCTTCTTGGATCACGATCTATAGGCCATACACAGGAACCCCTCCTATTACTGAACCTACCACGGTCACAACGATCGATCCCCAAGGCGATCAGCCTGGTACAGTCATTGTTGAGACCCCTGGTCAAGCTCCTCCTGTTACTGCCAGCCCTGAGCCTTCGTACATCACTGTTTACAGGGCTTACACCGGAGTCGACCCCATCACTGGCCCTGTGACCGTCACTACGATCCCTCCTGATGGCGATCAGCCCGGTACAGTGGTTATCGAGACTCCGGCCCCAGTTACGACTTCTCCTGAGCCATCGTATATCACGATCTTCAGACCATATACTGGAACCCCTATGATCACCAGCTCCGTCACGGTCACGACTATTGAACCTCAAGGCGATCAACCCGGCACCGTTATCATTGAAACGCCCGGTCAAGCGCCCCCGATCACGGCTACACCTGAGCCTTCATACGTCACCGTATATAGGCCTTACCCCGGCCCTGGTGAGATCACCGCTCCGGTCACGGTTACTACGATTGAACCTCAAGGAGATCAACCTGGTACCGTCATCATTGAGACGCCCGGCCAGGCCGCTCCTGTGACAGCAGCTCCCGCATCCTATGTGACAGTCTACACACTTTACACTGGAGCCGAGCCCATTACTGGACCTATCACAGTGACGACAATTCCCCCTCAGGGCGATGAACCTGGAACCGTTGTCATTGAGACTCCTGGTCCAGAGCCGACTACTTCTCGCGAGCCTTCGTACATTACTGTCTATAGGCCTCATTCTGGCCCTGGCGTGATCACTGCGCCAGTCACTGTTACGACTATTGAACCTCAAGGCGACCAACCCGGCACGGTTATCATGGAGACCCCTGGTCAGGCACCACCAGTAACAACAGCCGAACCTTCCTACATTACCATCTGGAGGGCTTACACTGGTGCCGAGCCCATCACAAACTCAATCACAGTTACAACAATCCCGCCTCAGGGAGACCAGCCAGGAACAGTCATCATCGAGACCCCTATTCCTCAGCCAACCACTTCCGCCGAGCCCTCGTACATTACGGTCTATCGGCCCTATCCAGGGCCGGGCCAAATCACCGCCCCAGTTACTGTCACGACTATTGAGCCCCAAGGAGACCAGCCTGGTACGGTTATCATCGAGACTCCCGGCCAAGCGCCGCCTATCACAACCTCTGAGCCTATTCCCGAGCCTTCATACATCACAGTGTACAGGCCTTATCCAGGGCCCGGACAAATCACGGCTCCAGTTACGGTCACAACTATCGAGCCGCAAGGAGACCAACCTGGTACTGTTATTATTGAGACTCCTGGTCAAGCTCCCCCCATTACGACTTCAGAGCCTGCCCCTGAACCTTCGTACATCACTGTCTATAGGCCTTACCCTGGCCCCGGCGAGATTACTGCGCCAGTCACAGTCACAACCATTGAGCCCCAGGGTGATCAGCCCGGTACAGTTATTATTGAGACACCCGGTCAGGCTCCTCCGATTACTACTTCAGAGGCCGCGCCCACGTACATTACGGTTTATCGACCTTATCCAGGACCCGGCCAGATTACTGCACCGGTCACGGTTACGACCATCGAACCCCAAGGAACAGAACCCGGAACGGTCATTATCGAGACCCCGGGCCAAGCTCCTCCGATAACCACCTCGGAGCCAGAGCCCTCGTACATCACAATCACCAGGCCTTACAGTGGTGTTAATCCTATCACTGGTCCCATTACCGTCACCACTATCCCTCCCACTGGTACCGATCCCGGCACAGTTATTATTGAGACACCCGTGGCTCAGACAACCTCAGAGTTTGATCCTTCGTACATCACGATTACTCGACCCTACCGCGGCATTGATCCAATCACCGGCCCCATCACGGCTACAACTATTCCTCCAACAGGCACTGATCCCGGCACTGTCATTATTGAGACCCCAGAGGCCCAGACCACGTCCGAATTTGACCCTTCGTACATCACGATTACTCGGCCGTACCGTGGCGTTGACCCTATCACTGGCCCGATCACTGTCACGACCATCCCTCCCACTGGCACCGATCCTGGCACCGTTATTATCGAGACCCCGGAGGCGCAGACCACCTCAGACTTTGAGCCTCCATACATCACCATCTACAGGCCTTATAGCGGCGCCGAAATCATCACTAGCCCGACCACGGTGACAACCATTCCTCCTCAAGGAACCGATCCTGGAACCGTCATCATCGAAACCCCAGGCCAAGCGCCACCGATCACTACATCTGATCCCGAGCCTTCGTATATCACAATCACTCGGGCTTATACTGGCGCTGAGCCCATCACGGCTCCGATCACCGTCACCACTATTCCTCCAACTGGCACCGACCCAGGCACAGTCATTATTGAGACTCCCATCACGGAGACCTCGACTGGAAACCCTCCTATGACCGTCCCTGCTGGAGCTGACTCTTACGTGACTGTATTCCGTGCTCACACTGGCCCTGATCGCATTACAGCGCCAGTCACAGTGACCACCATCGAGCCCACCAATGGGCAGCCTGGTACTGTTATCATTGAGACTCCTGAGCCGGAGCCGTCGACCACTGCGGAGACGACCGAGAGTGTTCCTGAGCCGGCGAACGCTCCGGTTACTCTTCCTCCTGGAGATGATTCCTACGTGACTGTCTTTAGGTCTCATACTGGTCCTGATCGCATCACCGAGCCCGTCACGGTTACGACGATTGCTCCTGCTAACGGCCAGCCTGGCACGGTCATTATCGAGACCCCTGATGCCACGACTGAGGCTGCTCCGATCACCAGCGCTCCTGAGCCTACATACGTGACTATCTACAGACCTTACACCGGTTCTGACACGATCACTGCACCGGTCACCGTCACCACCATTGCTCCTACCAACGGCGAGCCTGGAACCGTCATTATTGAGACCCAGGTGCCTCAGACTCAGAGCGATTCTTATGTCACCGTCTACAGGCCATACACTGGAACCGCCTTCATCACTGAGCCTATCACCGTCACAACGATCGCTCCCACCAACGGTGAGCCAGGCACTGTCATTATCGAGACCTTGGCACCTCAGACCGAGTCTCCCGAGACTCAGCCTCCTACGACTGAGCCTCCTGCCATCACGATTCCTCCCAGTCGCTCAAGCCCCAACGTCACCATCATCAGGCCCTTTCCTGGACCTGGCTCCATCTCTGAGCCTCGGACTAACTATGTTGCGCCTACTGCTGATGGCGAGCCTGGAACCATCATCATCGAGACTCCTGTTCCTGAGACTACCTCCTTAGAGACGACTTCCGAGGCTCAGATCGAGACAACAACGGCACCTCCAGCGGTCACCATTCCTCCTTCTGATGACAGCCGCAATGTTACCGTCATTCGACAGTACCCGGGCCCTGGCACGATCGACTCGCCCATCACTTCTTATGAGCCCCCAAGCGGTCCTGGACAGCCTGGCACCGTTATCATTGAGACTCCAGCTCCTGCTCCAGCCCCCACGAGTGAAGACCTTGGTCGCGACGTGACTGTCTACACAGCCGGCCCCAGCACTCTCACCGAACCTTACACCACATACTCTCCCCCAGGTTCATCCGGCGATCCAGGCACTGTCATTATCGAGACGCCTGTTCCTCAGACACAGACTGATGAAGGTCGCAATGTGACCGTCTACACTCCCGGTCCCCCTTACCTGACGGCTCCATTGACCAGATTCCAACCTGCCACAGCTGCCGGCGAGCCTGGTACTGTGATCATCGAGACACCAGTCCCAACTACAGCCGAAGAGCGTAATGTGACCATCTACACGGCTGGTCCTTCTACTCTCACGGAGCCTTACACTACCTACGTGCCGCCTGCGACCCCTGGCGACCCTGGTACTGTTATTATCGAGACACCTGTTCCTACCACGGCCGAGGAGCGTAATGTGACTATCATTACAGAGGGACCTGAGTCTCTCACTGCGCCATTCACTACCTACTCGCCTCCAGGTTCTCCAGGTGATCCCGGTACTGTCATCATCGAAACTCCAGGACCTCGCAATGTCACTATCACTCGACCCGGCCCCGAGTCTCTTACGGCTCCCTTCACAACCTATTCGCCACCTGGCAGCACGGGCGATCCTGGTACAGTCATTGTTGAGACTCCAGGCCCAGGCAACGTCACCATCACCAGAGAAGGCCCTACCTTCTTCACCACGTACTCGCCTCCAGGTGCTTCTGGCGATCCCGGAACTTTCATCATTGAGACTCCTGCTGAGCGCAACGTAACCGTCATTGAAGAAGGTCCTACTGAGCTCACCGAGCCTCACACTACATATTCGCCTCCTAGATCGCCCGGCGAGCCTGGAACTATCATCATCGACACCCCTCGAGCACGCTTTCAGAACCGGCCAACTGCAACTACGCCCGAGCCTGAAACCACCTCTGAGTCCACCGAGGCTGCGACCATCAACACGCCGACGGCGCCGACAGTATCTACTACCGAGGCTATTACGGAGCCAGCTTCGACTGATGATACCACCAGCAGCAACCCCGATGCTCTTACTATCACTCCTGAGGATAAGCACGACCATATCACCGTGGTTGAGCCCAACACTGAGTATCCCGGTGTTACCGACAACATCACTCATATCATCCCTCCCACCGATGGCAACCCGGGAACTCATGTCATCTACACGCCTGTCATAGACACTGCCGAGTCTACCTCCGAGTCATCCACAGAATATGTCACGAGATTCGAGACTGTCACTATCCCTGGTGATCCGGCCACACTCACAAAGAATGATACTGCTTCTGGCGACCCCGAGACCACCGGCATGGAGACCAATGTCATCATCATTCCCCCCTCTGGAACCGAGCCTGGAACTGTTCTCATCCACACCAGTGTCTATCTGGATCAGACATTGGCCCAACACGGCAACGTCACCATCACGCGGGCTGGACGTCCCGGTGTCACCACTCCTTTCACCACTTACCAGCCGCCGGCTGAAGAAACCGACCCTGGCACCATCATCATTGAGACGCCAGATTACAATGTGACCATCACTAGAGCCGCTCCTGAGTCTATCACAACCACATTCACTACCTACTCACCACCGGCAAACCCCGGTGACCCAGGCACGGTTATCGTTGAGACACCTGACTATAACGTCACTATCACTAGAGAAGCCCCAGCTTCTATCACCACTCCCTTTACTACTTATAACCCCCCTGGCACGCCTGGAGATCCTGGCACAGTCGTCGTCGAGACTCCCAACGGTGATTACAATGTCACCATCACTCGGGCTGGCCCTTCATCGGTTACCACTCGATTCACCACTTACTCGCCGCCAGGTTCTGCGGGTGATCCCGGAACTATCATCATTGAGACTCCCGACTACAATGTGACGGTTACACGATCTGGACCTACCTCGTGGACGACCTACTCACCACCGGCTTCGGCAGACGATCCAGGAACCATCTTCATTGATGTTCCCGAGGATAGAGTGGCTGATCCCACTACATCTGATGAGCCCACTACCACCGAGGAGTCGACCAGCGCTGAAGAGTCTCGCAACGTCACCATTACTCGCGCAGGTCCCAGCACAGCTACTGGTATGTTCACAACCTACCAGCCCCCTGCCACACGAGGTGATCCCGGTACCATCATCATCGAGACACCTCTTGTCAGAGTCGCTGGAAACGACCCAACCACTGTTGAAGAGACCATGACTACCGAGGAGACAACCACCTTGGAGGAGCCCAGCGCCAGCAACGTCACCATCACTCAGGTGGTCAGCACCATCACAAGACCTTATACCACCTACTCGCCAGCTGGTGCTAGGGGTGATCCTGGTACTGTCATCATCGAGCTCCCGCCGGACCACAACGTCACCGTCACTGAGTATGTCAGCTCGAGAACTGCTCCTTATACCACCTATTCTCCTGCCGCTGTTCGAGGTGATCCCAACACGGTGGTTATCGAGCTTCCCCCTGAGCGCAACGTGACGACAACGGAATACGTCAGCACTATTACTGCTCCTTACACGACTTATTCACCTCCTGGTGCCGCCGGAGATCCTGGCACAATCATTATCGAGCTGCCACCTGAGAGGAACGTGACCACAACCGAGTATGTGAGCACCATCACAGCGGCCTACACAACCTATTCGCCTCCTGCTTCCCCCGGCGACCCAGGCACGATCATCATTGAGCTTCCTCCTGATCACAACGTAACTATCACCGAGGTTGTCAGCACGATCACCGCTCCTTACACGACCTATTCGCCTCCTGGAGCCGCTGGCGATCCAGGCACCGTCATCGTTGAGCTTCCTCCTGACCACAATGTGACCATTACGACGGAGGTCGAAACTATCACGGAGCCCTACACCACGTACTCACCGCCCGCGAACCGAGGCGATCCAGGCACTATCATCATCGAACTACCTCCTGATCGCAATGTGACTATCACGAAGGAGGTCGACACAATCACAGAGCCGTATACCACCTACTCGGCACCTGCCAACCGTGGTGATCCCGGAACTGTCATTGTTGAACTTCCTCCTGACCACAACGTGACCATCACGACTGTCATCGAGACAATCACGGCGGCATATACAACATACGCATCGCCCGCCCACCGCGGCGATCCTGGAACCGTCATTGTCGAGCTGCCTCCGGACCACAATGTCACAATCACAACCGAGGTCGACACGATTACAGCGCCGTATACTACTTACTCGCCCCCAGCCAACCGAGGTGACCCTGGTACCATCATAGTCGAGATGCCGCCAGACCGCAATGTTACTATCACGACGGTTGTCGAGACCATAACGCATCCTTATACAACTTACTCGCCTCCTGCCAACCAGGGAGACCCCGGAACCGTTATCGTCGAACTGCCTCCCGACCACAACGTCACTATCACCACCGAGGTTGAGACTATTACGGAACCTTATACCACCTACTCGCCGCCTGCGAACAGAGGAGATCCCGGTACCATTATCGTGGAGCTTCCTCCTGAGCGCAACGTGACAACCACCGTAGCCGGACCTAGCACCCTCACAGGTCACTACACTACCTACTCGCCTCCTGGACGCGCCGGAGACCCCGGCACAATCATCGTCGAGACGCCACCCGCCCACAACATCACGATCACTACCGAAGGTGACGAAACGCTCACCGGTCCATTCACTACCTACATTCCGCCCGGATCTGAAGATGATCCGGGTACCATTCTCATCGAGACTCCGAGGGCCAGGGTGGCTGTCACAACGTCGCATCACGAAACGACGTCTTCCTCATCTTCTTTGTCACCTACCACCACATCTCGTGCGCCCACCACTACCAGCTCTACAACTACATCTCGTGCGCCTACAACCACGAGCTCTACCACTACATCTTCTACTACGTCTTCTACCACATCTCGTGCACCTACGACCACGAGCTCTACAACTACATCTTCTTCTACGTCTTCCACCACGTCTCGTGCACCTACCACGAGCTCATCAACCACTTCTTCTACGACTACCTCTCATTCAACATCAACCTCGACTAGTTCATCAACAACCTCTTCTTCAACGTCATCGACCTCCTCTCGTTCTACTACCTCGACCACAACCTCGAGGTCTACCACAACAAGTACCACGACTACTAGCAGTGCTGCAGCGGCTACCGTCCGGTTCGACTGCGATGTCTACGGATACCTCTTCCAGAAGACGTCTCTGTACCGTGTTGAGATTACCACTGGAAAGACAACCCTTATCAAGTCAGGCATTGGTCCCGGTGGTTGGATCAACGGTATCGGTTACAACCGCTACGACGACTACATCTACGGCATGGTCATGGATGACACGGGATCTCAGCTCATCCGAATCGGTGCAGACGGTGGCTGGACTCTACTCTCTGCCCGTGTCTCCAACCGCAACGTCATCATGGGTGATATCGACAACCAGGGTCGCTACTGGTTCTCTGATGCTGGACGACCTTGGTGGGCCATCGATCTCTACCCCGGCTCTCCTACCTATGGCAAGATCGTCCTGAGCGGAACGGCAACTCACGATGACGGCATGGCCGATTGGGCATTCGTCCCTGGAGGCGGTGACTACATGTATGCCATCCAGTACACGTCCACATCCTCCACCTTGACCCGGTTCAGCCGCACGACCTACACCTGGCAGACGCTCAAGGCGTTCGGCAACATCACGGGCCAGAACGTCTGGGGTGCCCTGTACGCGGCGGCCGACGGAAACCTGTACGGATCCGAAAACACCAGCGGCAACATCTACAAGTTCCCCATCGCCCCGACCATCGGAAACCCCAAGTTCCTCTCGGCGGGTCCCGTGTCAAGCTGGAATGACGGAGCCAGATGTATCGACAGCGAGTCTATCGTGGCCTAAGGCGCTTCCTTCGCCTGGGGAATTTCTTATGTCTTTGTCTCTTTAGCCTGTATCATAGCTACCATTAGATTGTAAGCTTTTCTTACTGCTTAGCCAGAAATTGATCTCGTATGTTCTGTTACTTTGATTGCCTCCCTGTGAGCTCGATGTACGCCTTTTGAGGGCCATGCCTGACTGTTGAGAACAAAGAAAGGTACCTCTTGCAATGACTTATGGTTACTCTCTAAGCATCCTCCGCCTGAATACTAACTCCTGCTGGCCTGATTGTTCGACAAAGTATGACAAGTAGGCCTTTCTACATGAAGTGCGTTCAGGGGCATGGTGATGAGTGCCCATCCATAGAAGTTGATCACCCTGAGACTACCTACTTGTTTCAGATCCATCAAAAACTGACAACCCCCATTCATATCGTCATCGGTAAAATATCAAGTCCCTTGTCAAACCTCGGCGCTTCGACAGTGAATCACTGCCGGTACGCCTCGCACTGTGCCTCGAGACCACTCTCCACATTGGCACTGGACACAACAACTGGGCAACAACTATCACCAAACTTGGGTACACAATGCGATAGAGAGTTATTTTCAAGGCTCCAAGATTGATGAAATTGGTGAGTTACAGTCATCACGCCGTGATCCAAGTACTAACTTGGCTTTACAGTCCATGAAGGGAGCAGAGCACAGCGCAGTACAACAGCCAACGTCGCTTGCTCTTCTCAAGAACTTGAACGAAAACAAACGCGAGCCCCCAAGCCTCTGTCACATTTCCAAACAAATCGAGAACCATCTTTGCGATTCATGCTGAGTCATGGTCGAGTGATCAATATCCTCCGCAACGCACACTCAAACTTGACACTGCCTGCATCCCTCACCTCAACCAGCCCTCGACCAAGACCACGCAAAAGAATCCCTACTTCCCACATCCCTCACTAACAAGCTACACTTCAACGATGCCCGAAACCTTCCATCCCTTTCCCCGTCTCCCGCTGGAGCTGCGACAGGCCATCTGGAAATTCGCCCTCCGCCCTGATGGCGCGACCCGTCCAGGAGCGCACTTCTTTGGTGCCCTCAACCACGAACTGGATGAAGACGCCCACTTTTTGAAGGAACAGAGCTTGAAAGTACTGAAACGGGTAGGTAGCGCTACCCTTGGCCTGGTCGGACCACGGTGGTGTACAACAGCGTCTACCGAGGATCGCTTTGTCGGCATCAAACGGGAACCTGCCTCGTGGACCGACAACAATCCCTCGGCTTATCTGATCGACAGCGGCCTCTGGCTGACCTGCTGGGAGTCCAGACGTGTGATGCAACGTGCATGTTGCCAGTGAGTATAGGAAGAGACCTTTAGCGATCTCTACTGACGAGACCTGTAGCAGCCCCCCCTGGCGGATACCCATGGCCTCCCAGAACAATGCTCAGGCGCCAAAGGAATGCAAGGACCGCCTCATCACTGTCTTTCCAGCAAAAGATCTATTTTGCTTTCAACTAGATGACTGGCGCCTATTTCGCTTGGAAATCCCCGAATTCCTCACCCCCCTCTTCGGCGGCCGCGTGGAAAACATAGCTGTCGAGTATAATCCGCAATGGAGCATCGACTTGGAAAAGGACGAGGGGCGTCATTCAATAACTCGGATTTCAGTCGGCTTTTTTAGTGTCTTCATTGGCACACCGTCATGTTCGGGTACAAAAGCAGTCTGGTTCATCGACTATCGAATCAAGCGGCGACACCACGTGCCCACCAAGGAGCAATCCGAGGCGCCGCCGACCCAAGTCTTTTACCAGGACGGCCGTCGATTTGTTAATGTAAAGGTCTATGACGAGGATTCCCCCTGGGAACTATCCTACGAGGTCGCCGAGGGTGAGTGGACGAGCTGTGAACCGTTTGTCATGGCCCTTGACGATGCGTGTGAGGAGCACTGGATTGGCAGAGCACAGTCGCGTTATTGGTCTGCTCCAGACCCCATACCCTTTGTGGGTGTCTTGGCCTGCGAAGAGGACTGAGAATTGAGGAAACCGTGTCATGGGATGGTATGAGGGTGCAAAGAATATCCTCCCAGCATCATTGATTTACGGCATAAGGTCCTCCTATTCTGTAGCCTAACGGCACACCTCTTCTACGGTATATTTCTCTATTCTTCGTTTCGTTTTCCCCCCTTTCGAGATCCGACACCTTTGGGCTTATCGGCATCCACATCGAAAAATGGGAGAGTTCCAAGCTCAATGGCACACGAGCGGCATAACCTGCTCGGTTTATTTTGTACGTTGAGATCTATATCTCCTGTCCACTGTTTAAGTACTTACAGCCATCTTTTAAGCGGTTTCCCACCTTGGGGAAGCATGGAGGGCAGGGCAGAGGTACCAAGACAAGGATGAATGAGCGGATGGAGCTTAGGCAGTTTGACACTCGGTTTGGACTCAGAACAAGTATAGTAAATACAAGAGGGAAAGAAAGATGCATGTACACAAACTGTGACCATCTTTGTCTTGGTTAGGAAGGGTGCGAGCCCAGGCTCCAGAAAGAACACTATATACGAAACCCCTAACTAAGACCTGACTGACCCGTGGAACAAAGCTCATACATATATACCGGTTCTAACCATACTAGCGGGATGCCACGAGGCATACTGCAGAGTCTGGGGCAGAAGGTCATTGGACAAAGGTGTAGGTGAAAAAGACAAGATGCTGCTAGGCATGTAGCAAAAACAAGAAACCTCTCCGCATCATGAGAGTGAACTGATTAGCAAGGATGCCGTTAGGCAGATATCCGAGATAACCAAGCTCTGCTCGCCATGAAGGCACCGACATCGTTCAAGTTGAGAGTGGTGGAGGAGCTTATCGACAAGGATACAGCTAGGCATACAAGTAGAGAAGCGTTATCGTGTGCTGTACCGATGTGGGTGCCGTATGAAAAGGGGTGCCGTTGGTAGTTGCCAGTATGTCTGAAGTGAAGACATAGGTAGAGAGCGTCGTAGCAGTGGTGTATCTACCACGGGGCATATGGTTGGAAGTCTCCTCGTCCTCGACCCCGACCTCGACCTCCTTGACCTCGATCGCCTCGGCCTAGACCTCCTCTTCCTCGGCTTGGGCCACCTCGATCCCGACCTCCACGACCTCCTCGGGTTGCTTGACCTCCTTGAGCCCATTCCTGGCCCCCTCCTCGCTGGTTGTTGGACCCGGAGCCAGGGTTGAACTTTTGGAACAGCGTCTGAGGCGCCCCATCCCAGCTTGAAGCCCTCCGATGACCACTAGCCTCCTGGGTGTCTGGCTCCGCAGGCTCCGCAGGCACCGTGTCTCCCATGACCTCGGCGGAGGGATCCTCGCTGTCAACGACAAAGGTAAACTCTTCCTCAAACTTGGGCTTCCACTCTCCCCTCGTGACCCAGGTCTTGTCCACAGACCGGCCATGCGCCTGCCACTCGGCGTAGAGATCCCAGTCACCCCAGCCGAGGCCGATTCCTGGGGGTGCATGGTGGTGGATGAAGTGACCATGCGACGTCAAGGATCGCACATCGGTCTGCTCACCAGGAACCAGGAACTCTTCAGAGACGGACATTGGGGCGATGACCTTGTCCTTCTTCTTCATCTTCTTCTCCCTCAAGATTTGCTCGGGCTTCCACTCCTTGCCCTCTCCGCGACACCACATCCCCATGGCCTGGGGGAAAATCTTGATCGTATCCGTGTGCGGAGCAGAGGCGGTGAAGACATCGCTCAGCATCTCGACGCTGCGGGTGTCTCGATCGCTGGGGGGCTGTGTCGGCCTGCGCCCTTGATGCCATTCCTTCTAGTCATCGGCTTCATACTCGGGCAGGTCGTCCAGGAAGATGGTCTTGACTTCTGGCTCCCCGTTCCTCATGCGGGTGACGCAGATTCTGATCTTGCTGTGGTCCCCAGCGGCCGATTCGAGCCCGAATTGCTGGGCGCGAACAAGCAGCTCGCCGTCGGGGCCTCTCTTGGTCAGCGACCAACCGTTCATCCCACGAGCCCTCATCTCTTCGCCTTCGCGCTCAAGCTCTTCAAGGGCAGCTTGCTCAGCCTCTTGGGGACTTCTGATGGCCGCTACGGGACGCTCTTGGGGGGTGGCTACCGCGGGGGGAGGCTGCGCAGGGGGTGCCTCACGGGAGGCGGCAGGAG
>JAANQP010000753.1:0-13681 GCA_011320165.1 Fusarium protoensiforme
GTCAAAGACCTGGAAGCGGTGTGGTGTGTTCGCGGGACGGGCAGGATCTCGCTAGCGCACGGCGCCCTGGGATCAGACGATCGTCCTGTCGAATCCGCCCCACCGCAGCCAGATCCCAGGGTTCCCGCCATTTCGTCTTAGTCTTTGCAGAATAACCCTTGTCCTTGCTCCTCCTGAATTGGTCAATGGGGGAGTCGATTGGGGGTGCGACCTGGTGCTTCGCCTCTAACCTTCAGCCTGAATGTGTGATGAACGCGTGTTTGCGTCTGTGTCGTTCAAGCCCAACGAGGTGTACTGTACATGACCGCGCAGAAAGAGGCATCTGCCCCGGCTTATTGGCGACAGCTCACATGAGTGTCTGGTATAACTGACTGCTCAGGTTGCTGAAGACCTTCACCGAGCAGATTGGCGTTCGAGGGAGCCACAGAGACGGCCTCGCGGCTTCTCACCGATCGCCTCGGACGCAACCCTCCCTTGTCAACTGGCCGGATGGGACTTGGCGTGGCCGTGGGATTCGTCAGCATCGTAGGCAGATGCATCTGCATCTGGGCGAGCGCCTCGGTAGTGTTTCGAGGCCAGGACCTGACTGCATGTGGTGTAGGGATACAGGTCGACCCAGGAATCAGGTATCGATCTGGGGGTGTGGCCGGGCTACTTGTGGAAGCACGGCCACGTCATTGTATCGTGATCCGATCGGCTGGCGTTGGCTGGATGGATGGGCTTTGGGGGCCACGCTCGGCGAGAGCTTGCTCCCACCCAAATCTCGGCTGCATTCGCTATGCGATCGTGGACCGGGATCCTCATTCAACTGTCTGTCCGTCTTGCCTGCCCGCCGGCTGCTCACGAGCTCTGGCAGTCTCAGCGGCGGAGTCGACAGTGGAAGCTCTCATCATCTGATGACGGGGCATGGATGCAACCACCTCTCATAGTGTCCACGACGCATGACTAAACGAGAACCCCGAGACGTGCTCATCGAGTCGGAAGAAACCACTGAGACCCGGGCCTCCACATGGGGTAGTCAGACAGACAGCGGCAGTTGGAAGGTGGCTAGATGGTCACTTGCCGCATTCGGCCATGGTGCAAGTCAGGCCTCTGATGCTTAAACAGGGCCCCCGTGGAGGCCTCGTCAAGGACCAAGCCTCTGACAGGATGCTCTTACGTAGAGGCTCCGGGAGATTAATAAGAAACGGCGCCTCGGGCTGGGCGTCAAAAGGACCTGGAATGTGCTACACACTGCGCGGTGCGTGCAGAACTGCCGAATGATTCGCCGCCCTAACAAGAGCTGAGTTTGATGCGCCTGCAGCGCGCACTGCAGCGTTGCAGCACCATCCATGGACCATGGATGGTTGGTGGTCCTCTGACGCGAAAAACAACGACAAACAGCCAGACGTCTCCACAACCCGGCTTTCGATGATGACCGGCAGCGACTGTAAAGAGTCTGGCAGGATCATGTCTGCTTGTCTGCTTGCTTGCTTTTTTCGGGTCTGCTGCAGAATCGCAGCCGTTGAAAATCGACAAGCTGCAGGGGACGGTTTGATACATTAGGGCGGCTGTTCGATTGCGGAAATAGTAGGGATGTGCAATGCGACGTGTGCTTTTATCAGATCTCGCGGTGTAAGTTATGCTCGCGGCATTTGGCTGGTTATTAAATTGAGGAGTCTTGCGAACGCCAGTCACATTCACCATTGTTTCGTCGAGGTTGGCTGCGATGTGATGGGCACTGAATTGCCCGTCTTTGGTTAGTCCATCTGCGGAAACCATCACACACTTTACGATGTGTTCAGATCTGTCTGTTGCAGGTTGCCTCGGGATCCCGCGCTTGTGTGTGCCGTAGTCAACCCGAAACACCCAATCACCTAGACTGTCGAATATCAGAGCATTCGTGAAAATCGCGTAGGGGTGCAAATCCACCATTGCCCGATTGCCAACGGCGGTCAGTGATCCCCGGTCTTGGCCAAGGTCGAGATGCAGCCTGTGAGGATTCTAGTTTAGGGCATTGCGGAGATGTCGCCGCAGTGTTTGGGACGGTAGGGATGGAGGGCCGTTGCCAACCGTCGACATGACCCGTCAACACGGTCGATTTGCGAAGAAGATCGAAAGGGGGGCAGACGATGGCCGGGGGACCCCTAGCCGGTATCCAGGACCAGGCATTGGAGCCACCCGAGGAGAAATGGCAAGCGCTTTGCATGAGATCGGTCGGGGATAATTCACCAAAGAGACATATTTGGTATTCGCGCCGGCAACTGCTGTATCGCATCCCGATGCTGGCGCTGATCGCTTGCTTTGGCGCGGGCGCTGAACTGAGGCGAGCCGACTTCGGATGCGGCACAGAGCCACCGAATCGCCGACCAACTGGACAATTGTGTGCCTGGTTATGGCGAAAGCTTGTTGACAAGAGGGTCCTTGTTGGTGCCGTCAAGTTGCATCGAGAATCTGGAACGGAGGGATGAGCGTTCGTGACGGAGTGGTGACGGTTTAAAGCAGGGATGAGGTTGACCAGAAGGAGGCGTCTGTCTCTCGCGTGGCGAGGACAGGAAATTGAAACCAACGGGATTTACCACATGGTCATCTTGATGTGCCAAGCAATCGAGATGGATCCCCTGAAGGGGGTCGTAGTATCCGTAGTTCGGGGAGCATTAGAGACAAGGCGAAGGGGGGGGTTCGCGTGTGAATCTCACGACTCAGACGGGGCCAAGGATGGTAGCATCGCCGCAAGGTGGTAGGTGTCATAGATACTGCGCAGCAGGTCGAGGATGAAGGGAGAGCTTGCGGTTATCCGTATTCCACCTGCTGCTTGCTACTAGTTGGATCATCATCAGACGGCGCGGAGCCGATGTCTGGGATGCACAATTTGGAGCTTGTTGATGGATGAAACTAGAGTGGTTGGAAGACAAGGAAGCCCCGGCGGGACGGGGTCCCGCTTTTCCGCTGGAAAACAAAACGGCGCGTGGAAGGAGCCATCCGGGGGGGTCGCTTCCCTGTTGACAGCTTACCAGGTACCACGTACCTCTACCCAGGTACTGGTCACTGGCGGACAGAGAAACACCGCCGTGTTCAAGGTTCCAGGTGAGTGAGCAAGTATCCTGTTGGTACGGATACCTCTGGGCTGTTTGATGAGGTTCAATGCGGAGTCGAGGTAAACCAATTGGGTAATTTGGGGAAATGGCAATTGAATTCACTAGGATGAGTGTCTTTGCTCCGGTGTACCGAGTACCTTTGTCCTGTCTCAGCTACCAATGTCCATCTACATTAGGTTATGCTCGGATGTTTACAACTTCAATTGATCAGCATTGCATCTATTATTGCTCAATGCCCTAAGTTTGACTCTATTTCGCCCGTCTTTTTCTAGAACCTCTTGAGCTAGCAAAAGGGGTCAGCCATAATGCTCCGTAGCCGGTGTCCTAGTCTGGCCCGAGGCCAATAGTTGGTAGATCCAGATTTCCCGGGACCAGGATGGTATGGGATATGAAGGGGCAAGAGACACAATTCATGTTGGAGTCGATCATTATCACAGCACATAGACTAGTGCTTTGGGCAAAGTAAAGTTCTCCGAGGGTTCGAAAAAGCAGGCATCGCAATCCTTCCAAACTCTGTCGCATTTTCCCTTGCAGTGCTTTTTCTTTTCCCTCTTGCGCACGAGAATTGACTATGTCTTGTCATTTTCCCAATAATTACTTGTGTCCCCGTCCTCCACCCGGACTCGGGGGCCCGGAGGCCCCACACTCCGTCGACGGAGGCCGGGATGGCGGAGGGCAAGGAGCGGTATTAGTTAGGTGTTTTTTCTTCCTGCCCTCTTCGGGAGGTCACGCAAGGCCATTCGCACGCGGCACGCGATGCACGCCTTGGACGGGAGATCGGGTGTTGCCAGTTGGTGGGATTCGAGATGCAGTTCGTCCGCGGGCCTGCATCCTTGGCCCACCACGTGTGATCCCGGTGGATAGGGAACCCCCCTTCCAAGCAGACAGACGGGCAGTGCTTGGGGGTGGGCGTTTCTTGCTTGCTTGCTTGCTGCTCGCCCTGCCCTGGGATTCTGGCGGCCGGCAACGGCCAAGCGTTGGTCGGATTAGCTTCCATCGTGGGGATTTCAAGTCATGGTCCACCAGCCACCGTTTAAACTATCCACATGGTAACTGGAGCCTTTTTTGCAGTGTAGTGGAAAGGGAAGGGGAAAAAGGACCACCAAAAAGAAGAAAAAATGAGACAAGCCCTCACCCCCCAAGTGTCACCGGCCGGTCCTGAAAGGGAAACAGCAGGTTCGGCGATGCAACGCTCTGCCAGAGCTGCCCTCTGCCCGGGGGGACCATTCCCCAGTTAAACCGTTCGATCTGGTTTCTTTTGATGGTGCCAGTGACCATTCATCCATCCGATCCCGTTGCCAGCTGCCGCAAGACGGACTTGAGGCGGCGCAGCACACCCAGTACCGGGACCGTAGCGGCGTTTCTCCCAGGGCAAGGTAGGATCCATCTGGCGATACCAGATACATACCTTGGGGGCCTGCGGATCGAGGTCACCACGATGTACCTGGATCTCGCAGGCGGGGGGGGCAGTGTAGCTTGATTGATGACCGACATCAATGAGAAATAAAGGGAGCAACCCCAGCTGGGCAACATGCATCGCATCCGATGCTGCCGCAGCAGCGTGCAGCGAGTGACTGGACTGTATCAGGAGGTGGAGGGGGGTTCGGGGAGGCAATGAAATCTGACTGTGGCTGGAGTTGCATAAGCGAGTTGTGAATATGGGGTATCGAGTAATAAGAGGCAGGCAAGCTAGGCAAACAGGCTCGATGGAGGTTCAAGACCTCGATCATTGAAGACGTGTGCATGTGCGTGTGTGTATGTGTCTTTGTCTCAGAGCCGAGACGAACCATGGTTGGCGGGCTGCGAGGGAAGAAAAGCCCCCTTCCATGACTGCAACCCCATCAACAGAGGGCGACATGTGAGGCCAGCGAGTATTGGAGCGTCACGGTCGTCATTGAGAAAGTGATGAGACGGCTGATTGATTGATTGCCTGGCAGCACAAGGCATGTAGGGTTCCATGAATGTCTGATGAGTTGGCTGTGTCACCACCACCGGCGGGAGCAGCTGAGGGTTTGATTTCCAATCGTCCACCCCCAGAGCAGAGAGACTATACAAAGTCTGCACGCATATCACCAAAAAGAGAGCTCCAGGAATTACTACAGGTCGCCTGCTTGCCATGGTCCCGGTGCAACCACGGGCTGTAATCAGCGAACCCGGGCGTTGTCGGGGGGCGGAGGCTGGATGGCTACATTAGTGACATTTTTTTCCTTCTTGCTCTCTTGCATTGCCCATCGTCAAGGGCCCCAAGCAAGAAAAAGGTTTTCCTTTCCCTTGGCCTGAATGAGAGAAAAAAGCCTTCCCGCGAGTAAGTTGCACGATGCGATCGACATCAGACCACCTCGCAAGCCCCTTGTTGCAGTCAAGGGCGTTCTAGGCTTCTAGCGCTGCCCACGCCCTGAGATCTTTCCTGGCCCACCACCACCACCACCACCAGCCCCAAAGTCGCAGTTCAATAACCGGACGCCGGTGGCTTGCCCCTAGCTCTCTGGCATTGGCATTGCCCTCTGGACTGCACGCAGCGGCGGGAGGGAAAAGCTGGTGGTGGGCGAGCTCCCAACGCCAGTGGCCCAGAGCTGGGTTGGACCTCCAACCGTGCGCGACGCCGCATCGTGGGGATCTCATGATCGTGTCCGCCATGCCAAAGGGAAGAGGGCCAAAGAAAAAGACGCTTGGGCTCCTGGGAAGGTCCCTACAGGGCCGGAGCGTTCGAGATCGGGGCCCCTGACGACATTGGGCGTTTCTGGTGCACTTGTCGACATGGGGGAGGGGGGGCGGCGGCCGTGTCACTGCAGTCTTGAGGCCGATTCGTAGCTTTTCTGATGAACCAGCCGGCGGCTCACCACGGCCGCCCAATGACCAACAGGTGGCTGCTCGTTCGCTGGCATGTCGAGTCTCTCTTGAACCAAGAGCAACTCTCCGCGTGTCTTGGCCTTTAGATCCCGGCCGTTGGAACCTTGAAAGCCAACTAGGCCGACGCCATTGCAGGACTGTACAATAGACGCGAGGGCGATGGACGGTTGCGCAAAAGCAATCTCGATGTAGGTGCTGCATACATACATCCATACGTACATACTTGCATGCTCTACTTGCTGTACTGTACTGTACAGTACAGTACACACGCAGCAGAGCAGGGCAACGGGATTCGTGTGGAATGCTTCTGACACGCAGCATATCCAGAGACATCCATTATTCTTGACCGTTATGGGCCCGGGATCCATACTCCCATCTTGTGAATACTACCTACATGCCTATTGAGGCAATGGTGAGGACAATGGGGGGACCCGCCCTGCAACAAAGACCATCGTGCTTAATTTTTTTTCCCCGATGTCAAGAGGTGCCAGTCATGCGCGGATTACGGCATTTTCCTTTTTTACGCAAGACGGACAATGGGCATACAGACCCTGCTATTATTCCCGAGGCCAACATCCCTGGCCTGACCTGGCTAAGCTACTGTACCTGTGCCTGGGTATAGCAGATGTCGTCCAGGGGGGACCGCCCAAGAAGCAACGTCAATGGCGTGTTTGTTGCTTGACAGCCGTCACAGAATGCCGAGGTACAAGCGAGAGAGAGAGAGAGACGGAGGCTCAAACATGATGCCCAACAGTCGACGCATCGGCAAGATGGACATGACACACCCGTCCGGGCGGCAGTCGAGCACGGGAGGAGGCATGGCTCGATCAGAATAACAGGAGGGCAACCGTCGCTTCAAGACAAACCAAGCCACCGACGACACGGCATAATAGATGCACAGATCCGTCACCATCACAGACACAGGCAACGTCGGGACGGCACCTCACATCAGCACGTCTTAAATCGCCCGCTCGCTGCTCCGTACAGACGCGGCAATACCTACCTACCTGTCTGCTGCACCGTACCTACAGCGGCAAAACACACATCAGTCGTTTCGGCCAGATGCATCATGACATCCAGCCGAGTATTTCTCGTATTGGCCTGAGGTCGGATCAAAGTCGTGCGGCCAGGACGGCGTTCCAAGCCCGGCCGGCATCTAATTCTGATGCCTAGGCTAGGTTGCCAAGTGGCCGGTCGACCCCCGTCTGTTTCTCTAGGGCAGCCCGGGTTCTCTCCTCGGTTTTTCTCGGTAGGGATGGGATAGCTAAATCTTCCTCTACCTGCTGCTACAGTGTAGGGTCCATAATATCGTAGCATGTCAGGGAGTCAAAACCCGGAGCCGGACGATGATGGGCAGGCATCGCTCACACATCGGCGGCTACTGTGTAGGCACCGGATCGTGAGCGGGGCTCTCCGCCGCAGAGCCTTCGCCCGCCGGGGAAGACGCCGGGTGGACATCGCGGAAGGTCAAAAAAACGTATGACCCGGGCTCTTGATGAGGGCACACATGACTGACATATGGGTTGGCCCGCCCAATGGTCATGGATCCATGGACAGGTGGGTTGCCGGACTACTGTGGGTGCAGACCGGAGAGCGAAAGGGAAGAAAAAAAAGAGGGCAAGAAGGAATAAAAAGAAAAATAAACTTGCGATTTGAATTTGCAGGCAACGGGAAACAAGCATCTTTTTGTTGGCAGTGGTGGGTCGTAGATGAATCCAACTGTCAGCGATGCCCCAGATTGGCCCAATTTGGAGTTGATGATGGACGAAGCAACTCTTCAGGTCGGCAGTGAGCTACCCAGCTAGCGGCAGCCGAGGCTGACCGTTGAGCAGTGGGGAAACACAGAAGCACCCTAGAAGGGCTAGAAGCATCCAGCTGGGGAGGCTGATGGGGCAGAGCCAGAGCATATTCTGATCGCTCACTTTGTTGGCCGGCCTTGAAGAAACTGCAAGGTAACGGCCGGGTATTCAAGTCGTATCATGGCCGCCGGGGATCCTCGGGTAGAGACGCGATGCGATGGATGGATGGATGGATGGATGGCTCATTGCACAAGCACAAGATTCTTGCGCTGGCAGAATTCTCCGAGTCGTGTCCGTGCCATCATGAGCGACGTGACGTCTTGATGGTGGAGTGGTAGTGTGGTACTGCAGCCGGACGGGAGAGGCGAACGAGATAGATGGCCGACACCACCACACAAGAGGGATCAATCATGCTGCGAGATGATGGATCATGCCCTCTTACACGAGCAGAGGTCACCATCCCACACCATGCATATCCGCAAGTCCGGGCTAGATATCGACGCAGATGGTCAGATTCGGGGCTGGGCAAACCTCGAGATCTGTCACCCTATACCTGGGAAGGGAAGGGAGGGAACGCAGAAGAACAAAACAAGCTTGGCCGGAGTCTTCTCCGATAGCCTATAGGAGCCTTGAGATGGTTGCTCGATCTGGCCGAGATCGACACCTCGGGAAATGTCCCTGAAGTCACACATGCACTCACTCACAGACGCTCGCTCACACAGACCCCGTAACACAGCATGGCCGTTTTCGCAGCGCCTGTGGGGAGGGGAGGAAATGGGAGTTGCCCAAGGGCCACCAGAGCGAGTGCCAGAAACGCCATTCACAAGACAGGGAAATGAAAGGCGGCCCAAAGCCCGTAATCTCAATGGTGTTGGTGTTTGCAGGCCATGGTCCACCCTCGTCAGCTGGTGCTGCTGCTGCTGCTGCTGACGGGACACCCCAACCTCAGGGAAAGCGAAAAAGGGCTCAGCCGATTCCCAGGCGATTGGGAACAGCATCGTGAATGATGCCGGAAGGGCGGCTGTGGGCCAGCTAGCAGGGAACCCATGTCTCGACGAGCATCATCTGCCATGCCCGTGGCGCGTGGGACTTGTCCCAAAACAACAGGACCCTGGCCGAGGAGATTGGGACATTCATCAACTTTTGGAAGGGCCAGTGCTCAAACGAGAAGTTCTAGCGGAGGGGCGCTCTTTGTCATGGACGGCGGTTTTGCCCATTGACCATCCATTTCCTCCTGGCAGCAACCGTGCGAGGGCGAGCTGCAGATCGTGATTCCCCAGGACAAGACACACGGTTGATGCCTTGTGTGGTGATTGCGAGGTGACATCTCAGCGTCGTAGACAAGCCAGAATGCCCATCACAAGACAGAAATGCTACAACATCAAACAGATCAGCAAAGAAAGACGGTTGACAAAGACGGTAACGAGTCGGACCCCGACCAGAGTAGGGATTTGCGCGCTTTACCACCTTCGTACAACATTCTGGAAGGCCGGTGAGATGGGGAATTTTGGGGCAACGGAGATTGGGACGGGCGATGGCCCGCCGGGATTACCCTGGGGAGGGTGAGTCGGGCATCCGGGATGCGACGCCTGGCGATGTGATGGCTCAGCTTTCCAGATTGAAACCCTCGCGCTATCGACGCCGTGTGTACGCAGCATTATTCATGTGCAGTACACACTTATCCGCGTGTTTCAGTCATCTCCTCTGCCCGGGCTGGCATTCATTATCAAGTCGTGGGATGTGCACGCCGGCCATCAGGTGCTTGCCGGGTGCTTGCCTATCCCGAGGAGGAAGGTCGGTGGAAGCCATCACCAGATGACCACGAGGGGGAGTCCACGTTGCTTGGCACGAGCGCCGCTGGTTCAGCATCCATCTCTGCTTGTCGATGTCAAGCGAGGACGGCGAGTCCGTAGAAAGATTGAGGTGCATTGCATCTCCAATCTTGGCTGACAACCACCCCATCTCCGATTGACGACGGGCTCAAGACCTGATGCCGATGCCAGAAGGTGTCGTCGGGCAGCAGACATTGGCGGCAAGCGGCAAAAGCATGCCCTCCCAACCAGAAACACCAGTCAGCACAACGCAACGCAGGACAGTCCAGGACGGCATCTTCATCTCATCTTGGCTCATCGGCGAAGTGGCGACAACCACACCGACCCAGCCCGTCCGTCCACGGCGGCGGCGCACTAATCGAGGGCGTGTCTGATCTGGAGAGATTAGGTCCGCGGGCCATCTGTGCTGGGCAATGGGCAACCCGCCAGAGCGGCGCCGTCGACAACTTCGCGTGGTGGCGGCTGGGCCGTCTGGGAGTCATCCCTACCGCTTTCTTCGCGGGGGGGCTGCTCAATTGGATTTCTTCTTCCCCCCGGCAAGGGGACTTCGAGGTACTTGGACAGCGGTTCTTTGATGTAAAGAGATTCGAGGTCAGTCAGTCCGAGGTCTCCTATGTACTCCGTACATGCCGCTACCTCATTGACGGGCACAAGATGCTCGCGGCCTGATCCCAGCCCGCTGACGTACCTGGCTGTGGTGCCGCCCATCCATCGGAACGCCCCAATCTGGGTCTGGATAGCGGCCCATCTCGCTCATCGTCACATCGTCCATCGCTTCATCGTCCATCGTTCGCCCATCCGTCATCGCCTAGAGGGGGTTTAGTTGCTGTAGCGTTACCTGGCACCATCCCACCCGCGGTCAAACCACCCTCCCTCATCGTTCTCCATCTCATCGTTCTAGACGCCTGACCCTGGAACCATCCCGACCTCCGCGGCTGAAGCTCCTCCCCAGCCTGTCCGCGCCTCTTCATTAGCATCGACGACGACGAGGTTGTACCTTGCCTCTTCCAGGTAGCTGCGAATCCCCCATGTTCCATGCTTCTCGTACAGTCTTGCACGGTGCCCTCATCTCCCATCTTGACGCATCTGAGCCATGGCAAAGTTTCCTGCCCTTTTGCCCCCTATTTACCTCAGGCTAGCGTCGCTGCACTCCCACGCCCCTAGCGCATAGCGGCAGGGGAGGGAGGGGACAGTAGGCAGGGGAGCCGTGCTGGATCGAAATGTGATGTGTCGATGAGAGACAGTCCTCCAGCCCAGCGCCAGAATGCCGATGTGATGGGTGGCCTGGCTGCCCACGAGAGAGGTCCAACAGCAGCGTCAGAAGCAATAAGACTGCTGCCAAGCGCTGCAGCCGTGGCCTCCCTCCCCCAGCCGAGCTCCTCTCCCACCAATGACCCCATCCGCGTCCGTCATCAGAGGCCCGACGTCAGATTTCAGCACCCTCAGCCTCTCACGACGTGCACTGCGCTTACCACCATCCATCGCCAGACCCAACAAGGACCAGCAAGGGCCAAGACGGCTCGCGCCCTGGCCTGGAAGCATCAACAAAACAACGTCGGTTCCCAGTCGAGTGGCATTGGGGGTGGTCCGGGGACGCTGGTGTTCTCTGTGGACCACCAAAGCTAGACCGCTGACCCCCAGGAGCAAGGCCCCCCTGCAAGTCGTACCATTTTCCAGTGCTCGAGATTGGAGATCTCCAAAGCCCAGCCGCTACTGCACCGAGCTATCGTCATGCCCTGGCCATCGGTGCAGAACCCGACAAGGCCAGCGTCTGAATCGACGGCACTGGATGAATGGTGTCCCAATGTCTCGCCCCTTCCGGCCTCTGCACTCGCGCAAACTCGTCAGCCGCGGCGTCTGGGTGAGCGCGCTGAAGCGGACGGTGGAGACGGGGGACGCAATTCTGTTATGCGCTGGCGACCAAGATGAGATGAGCAGAGATGAAGAGATTGAGCCCCTTCCAAATCTCGCCAGAGGCGAAAAACCACAGCCCTAGGGCAGCATGGCTTCTGTTGCGTCCCCTGCCCTTGCCTGCTTCATCGGCCATCGATCACCCTCGCTCGTCTGTTCTCAATAGGCCCACTCATCCATGATCGATTCTCTGTCGGATCCCTGCGTTTCCTCTCCACCCATACCGTATTGTAAACCGTCGTGCCGTCGTTCTCCCCCCCTTCTCCCTGGCATCCTTACAAGATTCCAACTGGAAGCGAACCTTGATCATCCCTGTCGCGTGGATGATACCTCTACCCGCGGCAGGGAGCGACGACCTAACGCTCGCTGCGTCAAAGAACGGTTCTTGTGAAGCGCCTGTAGAGTTATGCATCGTCACCCGATGCTGGCGGCGCAAGTCCACCATCCAGAGAGATCATCTCTTGATCCCGATCAAGCGTTCCTTCTCGTAGAACCAAGGCTAGACATCCTGGGACACGGCCGGTCAAGGCACATTGCCGTGTTGGATCGGCTGATTTGTATCTCTTACAAATAACCGCGCCGCAGGTACCTTGTGCTGGCTGATCCATGTTCACGCTCTCCGAACTGAACTGACAGAGACAGAAACGAAAACCATCCCCCCCTGCTTGAAGGTTGCTTGCTTGCTGGCTGCTGGCGCTTCCCAATATGCGTGTGCATGCGTGTGTTGTGTGTGTGATGGATGCATCGATGTCCGATGTGTCTCTCCAGGGCTGGGCTTGCTTGCTTGTCTAGGTGGTTGCTTGCTTGCTTGCTTCTCGTAGACCCCCAGGTCCCCGTTGTTTTCGTGACCTTGGCCCGTCCTAGTGGTAAATGGACGGGTTTCTAAGGCGCTGATCTCACATCTGGTGTATGCAACGAATGCATTTGGTGATTTCTCGGCGGTTGCACTCGTTGAGGTGAGGTGGTAATTGCAGTGCGTGCTGCTGCTCCTTCCATCTCAACCTACCTTACAGCACTTGCCCGATCTCCCTCATCTTCCTTCCTCCGCACTTGCCCTTTGTGCTCCATTCACTTCCCTCCTCTCTCCTTCCTTCTTCCCTCCCACCTCCACATTTTCCCCCTTCCTTTCCCAACGGAAGCCTAACCTCGATCCTTGAGAGATAACCGATTTCTTTTCTCGACCTCCATCCTCGACCTCGTCTTTTCACTTGGACATCTCCCATCGCCTAATTACCCACTCTGTGCCTCTTTTGTGCCTCACGCGCTGACTCAAGCGCCTGCAGAGACACCGCCGTCCGCAGCAGCAGCAGGATTTGTCCTTGCCCGCCATTCTAGTGGCCAGCGCTGCCCGGCTCCGTGTCTGTGTGTTGTCGACATATCCGCGAGTCAATTCCCAGGTCCCCTCACATATCGGAACGCCAAAGGACGCAGCCACGAAGCTAGAAGGAAGGAAGAGATTCTTGTTCAGATCGACTTGATACGACGACTACTACCCACTACCGCGACGGCATCAACCACGGCTCCCAGAACCAAGAAACAAGGTCGCCAAGCCAAGGCTCGGTCAACCAGCTGGTACATTCCAGCACGAGGCTCCCACTCCAGCCCACGCCGCGCGACACCGTTGCCCACGTTTTGTCGAGCGATCTGCCCCCCTCGCCAGCCAAAAACACAAGGCCCCCCTCAGCAATTCGCTAGCCTCGACCTTCTCGCCAGCTCCCATCCAGAGACAAGTGCAATCCAGTGCCGTGGTTTCTGGCTCCACTCACCATCTCTCGCGCGTTGTCTTGAACCAGAGTGAGCGCTACGTCCCCAGACCCCGGCCATTGGGCCAGCTCCGCGACAGTCGGCCGCCTTGTTGAGTTTGCGCTACTCTGCTTCTCTTGTCTGTGTCCCGGAGACGAGCATCATCAATCTTCTTTCTGCCCCTAGAGTTCTGGTTCTGGCGTTCCCCAGCCAGCCTTTCCAGCGCCAGCGCCAGCGCCAACGCCAACCCTCCACGCCCCGGTCTCTAGTCAGTCCCCCCCGTCGGTCGACCAAGAACAAGTCCCAACCAAGACCCAGGCGGAACCCCCTGCCAGCGTCCCGCCCAGCGCCACCACGAGGGTCCCTGTCGCTTGCCCATCGCACGCCAGATCTAACCCACACCCCCCCTTGGCCCTGCCTGGTATTATTTGTTTCTTTGCTTCTTCGCCTCTTTTTATTTCGCCTCGTC
>JAANQP010000754.1:0-35317 GCA_011320165.1 Fusarium protoensiforme
TATATATATATATACATATATATATATTAAATGCAGTTATCCTAAGTGCAATACGTTGTAATAGCGATATGAAGTAGATGAGTTGCAGCAGTTGGGGTAAAATAGCATATAGATATTTAGGAAGGGGGATAGTAACCTAAGAACTAGAATAGAGGGTGCGCCCTTGCTTCCGGAGCTCGGCCTTTAGACTTGCGACCTCATCAGGAGGCAAGACACTCTCCCATGCAAAGAAGTAAAACTCAGGGGGGTGGTTTATTCCCGCTATCCCAGAGGTCAGGCCTAAGAGATGCATCCTCCATTGATCCCAGAACGCGAAGCCTAGCGGGCGGAACGAGTCGAACTTGACTCCTGGAATAGGCGAATCATTGGCAGCGCCGATGGTGAGCGATCTAAAATTAGACATGCCAGAAGATTCTCTTTGCAGTGCTTCCTCTGTCTGGCCCCACCGATAGTGGTCATTGAGCATTCGCTGCTTAATCGGTGTGCCACCCTCTGGTATCGGAGAACCGTTCTTTAGTGGGTGGGTTTCGCCATTTCGACGATAGCCCCAGACATTCCAGATTGTCTCTTTTCGCTTCGGCAGCGCTGTGATCCATCTCGTACTCGCCAACTTTGATGGTGGCCGGGGCAGTCGGTAGTAGACGTCTATCGCCGCGTCTCCAAGCGTCGCTAAGTAGTGCATCGCAGACCTAACCTCCTCGGCTTTATTAGGAGGACCATCTGGTCTATCGACCAAGTCCGCCGGATCCATATGGCTTAGCATCTCGACATCATGGACTGGCCAGCCCATTGTGTCCGTCTTGTAGTGAGCAAGACGGTGCACTTCGCCCACAAGCTGTATAATCCACATAGCACGCAGGACGCGCATTTCCTCTACCCAGGTCGGCTGCCCTGCGTCAACCACCTTGGCAGGTGTGCCGATAAACTGGCGATCCCAGGCTGCGACCCAGTTACCATTAGGACCATAGCCATGAGTATAGTAAGGCTTTGGATCAAAAGCATGTAGCGGCCTGAAGCTAGGGTCTCTCAGTCTTAGTAGATATGACGCCAAACATGCTTGCGAAAGGGCAGAGATTTGGTGTGCTGTTGCGACGATAGACCGGAGTACCGCCACGGGCACTATCGTGGCAGATAAAAGGTCGGGGCCAAGAGCAGCGAATTTTGCGTCCTTGGGTTGAAAGAAAGGAATCACGCCGCGTAAGAATTGGAACTGGAACTCGACTAGATTGCGAAAAGGGAGGGCCTCAGAGCGCGCGAGTATAGCTCCACGGATGAGTTCTTGGGTCTTTGGTGGCAACATCGAATTCGGTCCGGAAAGAATGCCTTCGGTGATGGCAAGGGCATGGTTGTTAAAGAGGCGCCAGACATGAGGCGATGCCCTTAGTAAGTCCCAGAGCGTGTCGAGGCCTGAAATGCTAGTAACGATGGGAAGCAGGATTTCCGGGGGAAATAGCTCCAGAGATCCTGCCTGCTTAGGCAGACTGGATATATCCTGAGCTTTTAAGCTCATTTTGATAAAAGGTGTGGTTGCTTCAGGTGAGTGAAATGGGGTTTATGAAGCGGGCGGGGACGAGCGACTAATGAGTGAATGCATGCACACCTAGATGCTTAAATATACTCAGGCGGCTGACTAATAGTAATAGACCGCTCCTCTCTTTACCAGAGGGATATTACGATTTAACTAATTTCCCCCGAGTTAATCATAAAAGGATCACGCCTCTTTTGCTTTACTTCTTACTAGGCGCGTAATAAGTTCTGAAGTAATTGGTTATATTAAATCCTAAGATTAACGTCTCCTTTTTTATGCCCCTAGGTTATTTAATATAAAAAGTAGGGGTTCAAGCTGCACTTAGGGTTAGTTAACTTACTTTTTATTACTTTCAAAGTCTGGTCTTTACTAACTATAGTTAATCCTATTATATATTATAGCAGCTCAGAAGTCCCGTATAATGGATGCGCAGCGATCTACCCAAATCCTGTCTTCGCTCTTGAAAACGTACGCGATAAAGCCGTCGGGGTCTTTCATCAGCCGCAGAAGATCCCTGCGAAGCGCATACAAGTCTTCGGCAGACGAAAGCGTCGACTCGCTATTTCGCGGGCTATCCCGATGGTTTTCCACCTGGATCCAACCAAGCTCGCGTAGAACTCGGTTGCTGACGCCTTTGTGCTCTGTTGGTGTACTGGTCAGCGATGCAGCCTATTGCCTCCGCTTAGGATGCCTTGAACTAACCAATCTTCTTCGTCATCTAGGAGATTCGCAAGATTGAGCCATTATCCTGCGTTCCCCAGGGAAGGTCATCAGGCTGGAGGAACCAGAGCATTCGCGTAACCATGTTTGCTGCAAGAAGCGCCGCCTCTTTGTTCTTCGGTGCGGCACTAAAAGACCGCTCCTTGAGCGCTACCTGTGGTGTCACCGACGACCCGCTGAGAGTGAGTGCCAGCAGTAGCATCAAATCGCAGAATGGACTTCCGAGGTTTCGCTGCAGGCAGTTTCGGGCTTGTTGGTAATGTTCCAAGACTCTATCGTCACCCTTGGCTTTCCCAAATAGTCGTTCTAGTCTCCTGAAGCCCTCTTGTACTAACGGCGGAATCTCCTCGAAGGGAAGCTTGCATCCAAAATCAATTCGCCGCCTTCTCGCCCTCTTGCGTCTACTCGTCTCTGATGCCTGTTGCTGTGCGGCGGCTTCCAGCGCCATTCGTTTGAGGCTGCCGGGTCGGGCTGTGAGAACAGTCGTCGTCATGACAAGCCCCACGAAACGCAAGATACGGCGGTGGGTTAGCCTCTGCCTGTGACACCCTGGGATCCATTCAATACCACATGAGTGCATCGTCGCGGTGAGCCCATTGATCCACTGTGTTCTCGTCACTGATCTCGAGCTTGTGTTCTGGATCGCCGCTCTGGCCACGACGAACCATGTCGAGCGTGCTGGTGCAAAGGCGGCAGCTTTTGACATGTCCGGCCAAGTAAGGGCAGCGAACATCTCTTCAGCAAAGTCTTGCCTTGTTTTTGTTGGAAGATCTTGGATACTACCGGTCTCTTGGTTGCCCAAAACCAATCCGGCAGGTAGCCCGGCTAGTCTCCTAGAGCACTCTGGAATTAGTATCTCCAGCTCGATAGAATGATAGAGTTGAGATGAATGAGAGAAGTACTGGTGCTTACCGCCACCTAAACGGATCCCCGCAGTCTTCCCATGCCCGCAGGGCAGCACCGGCTTCCTGTGCAGGTTCGTTGCCACCACTACGCACGCCTTGATTCAGCCTGCGGTGCAGCTGATGACCGACAAAGGCCTTCATCTGGGGCATCCACAACTCTGTAAACACTTTTTCTAAGAAGCGGCCCGCGCTCGAAATGCCCTGGATAGATTGCCCCCCAAACTCGGCAAACCAAAGTTGGCTGTGACGATTTGCTGCCACCACCGGTCCATAGTGATGGGCCAGGGCCGCGACATGCATGAGCACTGGTCGATCGTCGGCCAAGACTGGCCACCAACTGAGGTTAATGATGCCATCGACACTGCGGAAGTCAAGCATCGCCGGATCGATATATGGCCAGCCTGCCTTCCGCAGACTTTCCATCGTCCCCAGCGGCCTTAGGACTTTGGATGGCAGAACTCTCGGGTCTCCCGTGAAGCAAAAGTTGCCAAGTCTGTCCAACGCCGCAACAGCTTCTGAAAGGGCTATCCCAAAGCCTTGGGCCCCGGCTGCTGTGATTCGCCGCTCCATCTCGCTTACCGCCAGCTCAAATATTCTAGCGAAGGCTCTCAGCACCCCAGGGAACACCTAAGGGGGGAACCTCCTGAGGATCCACGAGTATGACTGCTTTTCCTTAAGGAAGAATCTCATTAGCTGAAACATGGGACGAATAACGTTGGTGAAATTCCGCCGGACCCGCACCAGTTAATTGACATGAACTGTGACAACCTGTTCGAAACGGAACGAGAACTCCTCCTCAGCCATGGCCGCTTCGATGCACTGCCTCTCTCGTGCAAACGGAGTCGAGGCTTCTGGATCTCCCGGCGTCAATCGACCACGAAGTCGCTCTAGAAGCCTATGTCGTTTTGCTCTGACGCGGGACGCGGCCTCGACGTCGGCCATGGGGACGGTAAGGGCTGCTGTTGCGGATCCCTGGCTGGCCAGAAGATCGCTAGCACGGTGCCGGATAGACCTTTTAATATTTGAATATGCCTGGAAATGATCGAAGGAGATGATATTAGCGCCTTCGTTCTGGAAGCTCATATTATCTTTAATGATAGCCAGCAGGTTGTTCTTGAGGAACGCAGGTAGCTCGGGCGACGAGAAGTTTCCATAAGCTGGATAAAATCCAAGAGGAAAGAACATATAGTCTCGATAGTTAGCATATTCTCGGGCCAAGCAGTTTCGGTCCGCTAAGAGGCAGACAGCTTCGTCGGGTTTGTCGTCTGAGAGTCTAGCCGTAGTGTAGTTGAGGTTCACCGCCAGAGCGTAGGAAATACTATCCAGATTATCTAGATTGTGCTTCTGTTCCAGCTCGGCACGTAATTCCTATAACCCGGGGCTATAGGGTGCTTCTTGGGTCTCCGGTGAGGTTGAAGATGCTTCTCTGTGATGAGCTAGTCCTGTGTCAACTATGGCGGGACGTGTTCTACCTCATCAGAGTTGGCACCGAATGGAAAGACTTTATAAACGGTATAATCACGACTCTGAACAACAGCCCAGGACTTAGTGACAAGTTCGATCAAGTCTAGTTCAGCTATGTCAGTGAGGAGCACCGTAGTTGCGGTTTGAGTATTACTCACTCTCTCTGCCCTTGACGTTGGTCGCTCCTTTCTTCAACTCAGCGTCGTCGGTGAAGTGTGAACCCCATCTTTTAAGCTCTTTGTTGTCCACAGCGTAGTACAGGCTTGCAATATGCGCTTTGATAGCTGGGTCAAGGACACTGTCGTCACTGTCAAAAGTCTTGGGACTCGGCGCCATGTTACAGATTGCTAGCCAGGTCAGAACACTGGAAAATGTTTGGTGGGTGGTCAATGAAGGTCGAGGTTGAAATGTGAGCCTGGCGGACGCGACGTTGCTCACTTGACTCAACGTACGGACAGTTAGGAAGGGCTTTCCCTTTTTCAAAAACCTCTTATCTTCCCATCAGACTGCGAGACTAACTAATCTTCTTCGCCGCGTCAGTGTGGGTCTCCTCGGACTCGAAGTGCGATCTCATGGACGACGGCTCTTCGACCTTAGAATCCGATGTAAGTAGCTGGCTCGTTATCAATCGCCCTCCATGTCCGATGGATCCTTCGACAGGACAGATGACCCATTGCTCCGTAGAGCTAACATATTTAGGTATTAGCGTCTTAAATGGAGCATGTAATTTAGTAAATTACAAGCAATTCTTGGTACAATAGACAGCATAGAAGGCTGCTTTCGAGTGGTCTAGATTTTAAGACACTTCAAAATATCAGGAGAATTTCGTTCAGTCAAAATTTCATTCAATAGTCGTCGGAGAAAAAAGAATTGCATTGCCATCTTTTCTCATCGCTTCGGGGTCACGCCGATATCACTCGGCAGTCAAGGGCTTCCTCCCATAGACAAAATATCTAATACAAGAGACGCCATCAGTAAAGCTGCCGTTGGAAGTGGAGGAGAGTAAAATCTGGATCAGCTCAAACACTTACATCGGCCAGTAAGCATGTATTTTGGGATTCTCCATGTCCTTCCTGGTATGTGCACAAAACACGCGTGTCTCCTCAGGCGACCAACCAAGGCCGCGTGTGAAGTAGGCGAGAGAAAGACCGTCAAGTCCACCAGCAATGTTGGCACGCGTCCAGTTACCCAACTCTTTGAAATGTTTATCACGAGGCCAGGCGTTTGTTGGCCATTTGCGTTGCACCTCAACAATACCCTCAAAGCCGGCGGCTGCGAGGTAGTTCTTATACTCGGTGGTGGGGAATACGGGGCGTCCGAGATTCTGGCCAGCTTCAAAACAGCACTTGCACCACTGGGAGAGGTAGCTGTCGGGGTGTAGGGTATCGTCGTCGGAACGCGCAGGGAGGCTCATGTCTTGAAGCTCGAGGTAGCCGCCCGGCTCGAGGTTGTCGAATGCTACCTTGATGATTTGCGGGAAATCCTGGAAGCAGCCAAGCATCATTCGAGCAAAAATGAAGTCGAATTTTTCCGTCCAGGTCCACTCCTTTTCGAGGTCGTCGATCTCGAAGATAAGATTTGGGGGAACACTAGCAGTACCGACGTTGTATTAGTATCGAATTCCTGGGTTAAACAACGGTATTCAGACGCACAACGATGGCTGAATTGGGCTCAGATCAACGCCAATCACCTTCGGCAGTTAGCATATGCATAAGTCAAAGTAACATGTCAACGTTGAAGAGGGGCAGAGTGTCAAACCTCAGCTTCGGGATTCGCATCGGCTTTAAATCCATGTCAGTACGTTGCATTCGCGCACAGATAATGCACAGCAGCGAAGATTACTTGCCGTAGTCGATGGCCCATGATCCAGTGCCGGTGCCTATGTCTAGAACTCGTTTCGCATCTCTAGCCTTTGGACAGAGTGCGAGCTCTCCGTGTAGGGTGCGGACGTAGAGCTCGTGTTGGAGGTCTACCATCCATATCAGCATGCGTTATGGATTATGCGTATACGTCTACCATCTATGCCTACCGAGTCTATCGTTTTCTGCCTACAGCGGAGGATCACTTGTTAATGGCGACTTGATCGAGAAATACCACGGTCATCTTCAAGGGGTGGGCTCAACTAACGTCGTCGTTGGGAAGGACGTATTCTAACTTGTATGTCAGTCTCCTACGCCAACATCGAAAGCCATTCACTTACTGCCGCTACTGAGGGCATGATAACGTCGGCCGTTTTCTTCTCGATATGCCATGATGCTCGACGAGAGGGACACGTAGGACCGGTCAAGTTCCTATAAATACCGGTAAATAAACCATTCTCGGTATTTACCAGACTAGCGTCGGCGTCAAAGAATACGCCGGCTACGCTGGAGAGGTAATTGGAGTCGCACCTCACCCAGGGTTGAGTCGTTGTCGGCGGCCTGTGGTGGTCTCCAGTTAGGTACTATTCCAGCTAACAAAACTAGGTAGGATTAGGATGTACGGCATACAATGGCATCCTCTATCTCTATGGTCGGCTCAACATGGTGCTCGCTGCCTCCTTGGGAGTTGGGGCTCCCTTGTTGACGCTCTGGCGATGGTGTCGCAGGCATTGTGGATGACTGACTTTCCAGGTCTTGTTCCGTGACGCGACGAGGAATCGATATGAAATGGCGCAAAGGATTCGGCAAAAAAATAAGAAAGCGGGGGAAAATCGTGTCAACCATATGTCGTGTCAGTCATCTGCTGGTTTGTGGCACAGCAGCCCCCGAATTCCAATCATTGGTGCGTTATTCGTGATTACGAGGTTGCAATCGAGGGAGACGCGTCCACGCCGCCGAGGTCCGTGGCTAACAGCTTAGCTGGTGCTTCTGAGGAATTTCCCCCCTTCACTCCCACATTTCACTGTGCAGATAAGTTACCAAGTTGGACACGATGAGCGCCGACCGAGGTTTGTCGCCAGGCCTGCTGCGGGAGGCATTTGTTGCCCTCAGCCCCGGGACCGTGATTCTCACAGCCGTCATCGGCTTGGCGGTGCTGTTCCTGGCCGACTCGCTGCGGTCCTGGTACCGTTTGTCCCACGTTCCTGGTCCATTCTGGGCCGGTTTCTCCAAGGCTTGGATGGTGAGACAGTCACTCAAGGGAACACAGCCTTACGCCATCCAAGCGGCCAATGAGAAATATGGTGAGTTGCATCCTCAACTACTGTAGTTGATCGGCGAGACTCAGTGGTTCAACTGTAGGGTCGCTCGTGCGCATTGGCCCCAATGAGCTGGCAACCGATGATCCCAAACTACTGCGCCGGATGATGGCCAGTCGCTCGCCGTATTCGAGAGGGCCTTGTAAGTAACAACCCTTCATCACTGATGCTTTTTGGCGCCATTTGCCTACCGGGTATACAGGGTACAACGCACTCCGTTTCGAGCCTGGCAAAGACAACTTGTTCTCGATGCGTGATGATGATGCTCATGCAAAATTGCGTAACAAGATGGCAGCCGGCGTAAGTTCAACCTCATTGTCTTGCTAGTGTCTATGTGATCTATCCAAAAGCTTTTCTTGCATATTCCACATGCATATGATGCAATCAAATGGCTAAGCTCTGTACAGTACTCAGGCAAGGAGAACGAGTCACTGGAGCGCACAATTGACGCGCACATTGCACGACTTATCGACCTCATAGAAACCAAGTATCTCTCAACGTCTCGGGAGTACCGCCCAGCGGACTTTGCTCAGAAGATTCAATATTTTACCCTGGATGTTATCAGCGACCTAGCTTTTGGCCAGCCGTTCGGTTACGTGGATCAAGATGACGACGTCTTCGACTTTATCAAGATTACACGCTCTTTCTTCCCAGTCACTCTGGTCATAGCCAACATACCCTCATTAGTTTCCCTCCTACACTCGCGTCTCTTCCGGGGTCTTTTGCCCAAAGAGAGCGACAAATTTGGTTTCGGGGCATTCATTGGGTGAGTTCCCAGCTATCCTATCGCCGTGCAGGCAAAATGTTTATAATCACTCTCAGCGTGGCGAATAAAAAGGTCGCAGAGCGATTCTCGCCAAACTCTACACAGCACTCGGATATGCTCGGATCCTTCATCCGTCATGGTCTCAGCCAGGAAGAAGCGTCTAGAGAATCACTGCTTAATGTTGTCGCCGGAAGCGACACCTCGGCGACCACTATCCGCGTCATCATGCTGAGCCTTCTCAGCAACCCAGTGGCCTACAGAAACCTACAGAAGGAAATTGACGATGCCATCAACGCTGGGAAAATATCCTCACCCGTTACCGACGTCGAAGCGCGCAAACTCCCATATCTCCAGGCTGCTATACAAGAAGGGCTGCGGATAAAGGCGCCCGCGGCCGGTCCTCTCTTCAAGACGGTGCCCAAGCAAGGTGATACCATCGATGGAAAGTTCATCCCTGGAGGAACACAGATTGGCACTTCTCCGTTCAGCATCTACCATTCTAAAAAGATATTCGGCAACGACGCGGCTCTCTTTGTACCGGAACGCTGGCTGGAAGCAGAACCGGAACAAGTCGAAGGCATGTCTGAGGTGGTGAACCTCGTCTTCTCCAGCGGAAAATACCAGTGTCTCGGCAAGCCAGTAGCACTCATGGAACTAAACAAGATTTTCGTTGAGGTGAGTGCATGTCGATGTATTTCCCAAGCCCAACCAGACTGACATGGCTGCAATAGCTTTTGAGACGTTTTGATTTTGCCATGGCGCGTCCCGAAAGACCTCTGCATATCATGAACGCGGTGAGTAATGCGCCCTCCTGGCTTGTGCTGTGATGAGCTAAGAGTTGTTGCAGGGTATTTGGCTTATCGAGGATTTTCCCGTGCGCATTTCACGACGGGACAGTGGTCCCGACGCTTGATTTCGTCATCTTCAAACGGGCTAGACTAGACTCAATATATTTATATCAAAGTCTTGCCCAGGGTTTATAGACGGGGCAGGCGGGACAGTATATCAAGTGGTAACCACTTAATATTATGCTGAAGGTAGGTCTATATAAAGGGTGCGTGTGCTAGCTAGATGGTCTAAGGGACCGGAATTCGCGTAGTAAATCAGACCGACTCCACCATCAGTGCGGAATTGGCACTCCCTCCGTACCGGTCTCGTTCGGAATCACGTGTCGGGTGTGATGTATCAGATGTTCCTCGACTTGGCCCCTTGACAGGTAGGTACAAACACACGAATGCAGAGCGTGCCCGGATGGATAGAGAAGAGTCGTGCTTTAACCTGACTTAGCGATGCCAGGGTTTGATTCAACACGAGACGCCACGCCTGTATCGTCTTACCGGCGCGTGAAGTTTATTATCCTACGGTTTACGCCGTCCCGCCAAGAGACGGTGACTTACGGGTAGCCGTTTCTGTTATTTCTTTAGCGCTATTTCAATTAAGAATTCGGCTACGTTGAACGGACAAACCATGTGTGACTCGAGGCACATCTGGGAAGGAGATGATGCCCGACCTCTTGCGTCAATATGGCTACCCTAAACAAGTGACTCTGCATGGGATTTCCCTGTTGTCGCTTAGATGATCTGCAGATCCCTGCGGATGAGAGGCAAGAAACAGCAATTGACTAGACGCTCTCAGGGAGAAGGACCGAGATGAATCGATGCAATACATCGGAAAACTCGACGCTCTGATCACGATCCCAGGAGGGATCAACTCGCATGGCGATCGGGCTGGGGGCGCTATAGCATCTGCCGACGGGATGGCAGACGCTAATGTAAGGGGCCTGAGCTTTGCCGCGGTTCGTCATTTGACAGTTGTCAACTGGGATCTACATAAGGGCACTAAAGTTTGATGTCTCAGCCAGTCTAGCTTGGCGCTACGTGGTGATAGTCTGCCGTAGCCTCGTCATAGCCGAAATTCTGTCTCTCCCTTGGGTGTTGGGCCGTTGACTTTTGTCTTAAAACTCGTCGCCGCCTACGTCTCTACGCTTTGCAAGTCATCTATCTCTCCCAGCCATGTACTCACTCGTTACTGAGAAGCCCGAGAACAACGACCAGATCCCGGCCCGGTCAGACAGTCTGCAATCACACTCTGTGCCTCGGAATATGACACCCGGGCCAGTTGAGACTACTCTCACGGGAGCGCATTACCCAAGGCCAATGTCAACCAAGCGAAGGTTTGTCTGCCCAAAAGTCAATCGACGGCGACTGAGCTAACAAGCACAGCTTATACCAAGACGACTCGCAGTCCGTGCGTGACGGCATGGTTTATCTCCGAGAAACCGACGCTGCCTCGACGGCCTCGAGGAGCGCACTGTCCTACCGCACCCATGACTCGCCGTGGTCCCAGCCCGACGCGTCGTCCATCTCGTCGATGCATATACCCACCACACTGCCCGCGCTCCAGACTAAGGGTGGTATGGACAATGATGGGCTCGAGCCATTGCGCGAGGAAGAATATGACCCCGCCTCGTTTGACCTGGTGGTGCCGGCGCACGCACTGGGCAAGCAGTACACCCTTGAAACACAATCCGAGCTGCTCTTCTCCATCAAGCACCTCAGGGTGATATTTGAGGATCCTCTACTGCTCCAACGATTCTCAAACTTTCTTTCCTCGTCGCGGCCAGACTCGTTGCCTCTGCTGGCCTACTACTTGGACACCCTCAAGGCGCTCAAAGCCATTGACTACGCCAATGCTCTGACGGGCTCGCTAGAGACCATTAACGGTCTTCAATTCACCCAAGATCCTGTCACCAGCACCGTCAACAATGCGCTGGGCAAGAGGGCTGACGATGCCTTCGAGGTCATGGCCAACCACGACCTGCCTGCCTACATCACGCATACATTCATCCAGACAGTCAGTATGACTATGAAGCGGAGAATCACAGACACACTGTCGCCGCAATTGAGGGACATGTCAGAAGGACTTGCTGAAGTTTTCTGTTTATCCGACCCATCACGGCCCGACAACCCCATCGTCTTTGCAAGTGAAGGTAAGGAGACAATTCGACCTCGTTTACCACATGGCTAACATGGATGCGAAACAGAGTTCCACAGAACGACCCAGTACGGCATGAACTATGCCATCGGTCGGAACTGTCGCTTCCTCCAGGGCCCCAAAACCAATCCGTTTAGTGTACGGAGGATCCGAGAGAAGCTCGACGCCGGCAAGGAACACTGCGAGACATTCCTCAACTACCGCCGCGACGGCTCCCCTTTCATGAATCTGCTTATGGTGGCTCCGTTATATGATTCCAGGGGTGTCGTCCGCTACCACCTGGGCGCACAAGTCGATGTGTCTGGTCTTGTCAAGGAATGCTCAGGCTTGGACTCGCTTTCGAGACTCATGCAGCGGGAGAACCCTGAGCAGTACCCAGGTGAGGCGTCCGTTCAGCAGCACTCAGACCACAACAAGGACGAATTTCGTGAGCTGGCTGAGATGTTTGACCTCTCCGAGCTGAAGACAGTGCGAGAGTCGGGCGGTGCTCTGCACCGCATGCACCAGGAGGAGGTGAAGCACTCAGACACCATGCCAGCCAACTGGAACAGGCCGCGGTTGGTCATCTCGGACGACGCCTCAATCAACCGGCGGCCATCAGATCCGATTCTCCACGAGTCGGTCAACACATACCGGGGCGGACGCCTCAGCGGTATCTTCCAGCACTATCTGCTCGTCCGACCATACCCAAACCTACGTATCCTCTTCGCATCGCCATCACTACGTGTTCCCGGCATGCTACAAAGCCCGCTCCTGTCGCGCATCGGAGGTTCTGACCGCGTTCGGGACACCCTCTCTCATGCTTTTGCCGATGGCCACGGCATAACCGCCAAGATCCGCTGGCTGTCACGGTCAGACATGCAAGCCCAAAGCCACTACGCGCGTGTCATGAACCATGAGAGCCACGGCGAGGGCGGTGGTCAACCTCCACCAGCCTCTCGGGGCCGTAGTCGCTGGATTCATTGTACACCACTGCTAGGCTCCAACGGCGCGATCGGCGTCTGGATGGTTGTTCTGGTCGATGATGACTCTGAGCCCTCTGCAAGAAACACACGCCGTGAGGCGCCAGCAGTACAACCATACGTTGCACCACAGACCAGACAGCCACAGGAAGCGGAGAGAGATGGGGATGAAATGAGTCTCAGTAGCTTTGCAGCTGCACACTGGGCGTAAGACTATGCAATGCCAATAATCCATTGTTTAGCGGGTTTGGTTTCTATGTAGAATAGTTTAATAATCACAGCCGAATCAATAAATTTCTTCTAGTTCTACTTGTGGTGCGCCGTTCATATTGTTGATACCAATTTCATTCATTGCAATGACACTCTCTATCGCCACCAAAAACTCACAACGAACCCTGTCATTCGCAGAGTCGCTGGTACAAAGATGCGCCAAGCGAGGCTTCAAGCGCTATAAGAGTCCAAAGATATGTCTTCGCAGCACAATTAAAGATCAAAGAAACATTCGCATACATTTTCCTTAGGCTCGACAGATGCATCTTTGGAACGGAAACGCTTGCTGCAGAGTAGAACCTAAAGGTCTAGTCCAGATGAACAAACGTCTTCACCCAAGTTTCACTAAACAAAGTAAACTGCATCCGGCTAAATTTACAGAGAGTCTTACAATAAGGTAGTGTTTGGGAAGCCTACAACCCGATACGCACATAGTTACCTAGGAGCCTTAATATCCGGTAGGAAAGCACCAGAATCGGCCGTGCTCTTTTGTATGACCTCGGAAATTGCAAGAACGGTGGGGGCTCTTGTTCCAGGGGAGAATGGTGTTAGCGGTCCAGCAAACTTATATTGCCCTACATATGATTCTGACTATCTATACAAGGAAATAATACTAGGGCTCCACCTGTTCCATATGAGCTACTCCCTCAGAAGATTTCTTGCCAAGTTTGTAGGTCTCCCGAGGAGCATGCTCTACGATGTCGGCCTGGTCACCGTCAAAAATGCAGGCAATCTCTTCCAAACTATACCCCTTTGTCTCCGGGAATAAGAAATACGTAATCAAGAAGAATATGACGAGCAAAACGCAGAAGACGATGTAATACTTCCAACCGATGTTCTCCAGACCAATTGGGTTTGCGAATGCAGCAATGATCAATGAGCCGTAGATGGCGAACAGCTCAACAGCAATGCCCTTGGATCGTAGCGAGTAGGGGAAGATCTCGGTCGGATAACCAAAAAGAAGAGGGGTCCACGCAATATCATAGTGAAAAAAGTAAGTAAAAAGGCAGACAACAACGACAATACCGGCCGATTTACTGCCTGTGTCAGAGTTGACAGCTGAGCATGCTGTCCAAACAATGTATGAGACGAGCATGCCCAAGCCAGACCACAGGAATAGTACTCGGCGACCGAGCCTGTCGACAAGGAACGCCGCGCTCAAAGCGGCTCCAAAGTTGAAAATTTGAAGCAAACCATTAATCAAGGTCTGATCAAATGTGTCGGTGATGCCCACAGTGTCAAGAACAAGCGTCAGGTAATATGACACGACTCCAATTCCATTCCACTGTGCCATCAGACCGGTGCAAACCGCGATAAATGTTCTCTTTCGGTTCCCGGGGGTGCTGACCAGAGCGGACCATCCTGTGGTTTCGGCTGACTTCTCCCTCTGGATGGTCTCGACAATTTCCGAAAGCTCCAGGTTGATCAAGGGACTGTCGTCGGTGCAAGGATCATGATACTTTGTGAGAATAGCCGAGGCCTCCCGAGTTCGCTCTTGGGCTACAAGCCATCGGGGTGATTCTGGAAGCCACCAGAAGAAGACCAGCTGGAGCAACGGGAAGCAAGCTTGAAGAGCGGAAGGTAGCCTCCAGGACACGGCGCCCTCATAGACTTGGGTGCCGAAGGTGGTCCACGAGGCCAGGATAGCACCGAGGTAGTATAATGTCCAGAACGCGGATGTGTACTTTCCACGATGCGTCGGGTATGCGAGCTCGGCAATAAGCATTGGACTCGGCTGAACGACAAACATTCCACCAAATCCCACAACGACCCGTGACACGACGAACATGGCGTAGTTTACCGACGCGGCTTGCAGCGCCGAAGCGATACATATCATTATGATACCGCTCAGGAGAACGGGCTTTCGGCCGAATTTGTCGGATAAAGTGCCCACAAAGGGGAGAGCGAGCACGGATCCGATGGACTGAGCGGCATTGACGAGTCCAAGGACCTCTCCTTCGGGATGGTCGAAGTATTCGCGCCATTGATGCAGAGATTGGAGACCGTTCATCAGGGAGCCTAAGGAGCGAACGTGAGCCAGGTTCGGGTTTTGGCAACGAAAGACAAACCATCATATCCTGAAACAGAACTTGAAAGCAGCGGGATAAGAAGTAGCAAGTTCAGGCGGAGGAGGTGTGGTTGTTGAAACCAGTACTTGTCTGAGCGAGGAAGCACTTCGGCAACAGCTCTGCCAACAATTTTGGCATCACGTTCTACTTGGGACGCCATGACTATGACACGGTTAAAGATGAGTGAAAAGAACAACTCAGAGTAGATGGATGCAGTGATGGCTTCAGTGCATGTGTTGCAAGAGTTGAGATCGACCATGGGGAGACCTGTTTCATTTATGCAAGCAAGCTGCAACTAATGCCTCTCCGCAACAAACTGACTCTCCTAACCCCACATGATGTCCAAAACCTGGGGTATTACTATGGAGACACAGAGGCAGGCTAACTGCGGAGCGGGTCGTCCGTGGCGAAGGGTGACTGTCAGCCGACCGGGAGATGATTACCGATCAGAGCTTAGCGACCGCCGTTTACAAGGATTGAGCGCATCCGCAAGTCGGAGAAACCGGTGGCGATACGACGGAAATCGAACGTGCAAATAGTAGGGACCTGGTCGTGGGGTGGTGCAGGCGATGGACACGCGTTGACTGTCATCTTTGAGCGTGCCTCGTCTTCATTCTCGTGCAAGGACCTGCAGGTTGGGTAGAATATTACTAACTGAGCCTTGGGGACCTTGACCAGGAGACGATAATAAACTAACGCATGTCACACTGGGCTTCTGGTGTATTGTCCAAAAAACAAGGATGTGAATGACAGCGTGAGCAGCAGTTAAGGAGAGGTTTGGTAAAAGCTTCTATTGAGCCAAAGGTTGCCTAACAAATGGACATCTACCCTAGCTACCTTCATATCGTCTTTCAACTCTGTCTATCGAGCAGTATATCCACCGTCGATGACAAAGTCGGCCCCTGTCGTATAAGAGCTTGCATCGCTAGCGAGATAGAGGTAAATACCCTTGAGTTCCCTCGGATCCGCGTCTCGCTTCAGAGGAGTGAGGCTGTACCATTCCTCCTTCATCTCGAAAGGGCAGTCACCAGAAATAGCCGTGTCGATGTATCCCGGGCTCACCGAGTTGATGCGTCCTCCCCATTTCGCCCACTCAACCGACAAGCTCTTTGCAAGGTGAATGCACCCAGCCTTGCAGGCATTGTAACAGGTCTGTTCTTGTGGAACATTGGCAGCATGGCCGCTCATACTGGCCGTAATGATGCCTACACCTCGCTTTTGCTCCCGGAAGACTCGACCAGCAGCGCGTACAGAGTAGTAAGCGCCATCAAAGTCGATTGCACGAACATTGTTCCAATCCTCAATGGTATCATCCAAGCCACCGGCCTTTGTAGGAATTCCGGCATTGGCAATCATGACATCCAGTCGACCAAAGTCCTGCACCACCTTGTCGACGGCAGCCTCCACCTGGGTGTTGTCTCGCACATCCACCTGGTACGTCTTGACGGTGACTGAGAAGTCGCTAGCAATCTTTGCTGAGAGCTTGGCGGCATTCTGAGATGAGTGGTACCACAAAGCCAACTGTTGTTTGTAAGTAAATGCTGAAAACTGGGGTGGGGGGAGACCAACATTGGCGCCAGCTTCGGCAAGGCCACGAGCAACCTCGTAACCGATCCCACCACAGCCCCCGGTGATGATCACAGTACGCCCATCAAGTCTCAGTGACTTGAATACGCTATCCTCGATAGGAGGGTTTGGGTTACGGATGGACTGGCGTCCATTACCATTGCTCATTTGCGACATGGTGTAAAGATGAGTGAGCAGTGGGTAAGAAGAGGAAGCGAAGAAGGTATTTCAAATGCAGAGGACTCTAAGCAAGCTCACGGTAGTAGGTAAGTGGTTCACGATACTCATATACACCACGCCATCATTATGCATACACCTGCGACCGAACTGGCACCGGATTACCCACCCCGTTCACAGAGAAGCGTCAGACAAGTCTCTCGGAGGAATTGACCCCATACTGTTGATCAAGTACACTTGTTACAAGGTATTCAGTCACCCTCGGTTACGCGGGGTGGGAAACAGGGACACGAAAAGAGAGAGGTCAATTCGACTAAGCTTCCTCAACGCTTTCGATCAACAGGTCGTAACGTCCCCGACTTCGGCCCGCCACGTATTCCCCGTTCACCATGTCGTTTTCTTCTGCTCGCTTGAAAGCCTTCTCCAGGGTAGTTTCAATGCCCACCTCTCTATGTCGCAGGGCGACTCTTTTCTGAGCCAGTGCCGGCTCGACATGCACATACCAACGGTCGTCAACCAGACCGGCGATAACTTTCCAAGGCGCCTCGTCACTGAGCAGGTAGTTCCCCTCCAGAATGCAAACTTGAATGCTCGGCTGCACCGTGACTCCATCATCGACGGGGTCCTTGACGGCATGATCAAACGTTGGGAACATGATTGTTTCGTTCCTGCGACGGAGTGTGTGGACCATGGCCGCCAGACCATGTCCGTCAAAGGTCCAGGGAGCTCCGCGGCGGGCGAGAGCTTCCGTTGCGTTAGGCCATGAACGGAGCGTGGAGAGGGGAAAGTGGAAGCCATCGGCGGATAGGGCAATGATCGACGGCCCATCAGGTAATGCGGAGACCATCTTGGCGACGTGGTAAGCAATCGTCGATTTCCCGGACCCCGGCGCTCCGGCGAGGGCCACAAGAAGCCGGGCATTGTTACCCTCTGCCGATTGTTTTCTGGCCCATTGCTGCTTGATGCGTTCGGCCAGAGACTGATAGGTGGCTTCCATTATGCGGAGCACGAATTGAATGAGGATGAACAAATTGAATCTGCACATCAACTGCGTCCTTGTGACACATGAGTTTTATGACAGCGTTATATGTGGCTCGACGGCAGCCTGTCACCCCAGTTCCAAATATCAGCCTTGGCCTGGAATCCGTCAAAAAGGCATCCTTCTTCCCTCGCCCAAGTACCGAGACGACCTTGTCTAGCTAGCTACCTAGGGTGTACACTTACTTCCCTGTCGAAAAATCGTCATCATGTCCGAGGTTGTGAGTTGCGCTACCATTGCATTGCTGCCCGAACTGAACTGCGACTAACAATAGCAGAATCACGCCTTCGTTCTCCAGGCCATCAAAGACGTCAAGTTTGAAGAGCGGTCATTGCCCAAGCTGCGTGATGAACACGATGTCAGAGTTCACATTGAACAAACGGGCATCTGCGGCAGCGATGTTCACTACTGGCAACGAGGTCGTATCGGCGATTTTATCCTAGAGAGCCCAATTGTTCTCGGTCACGAAAGCGCCGGCACAGTCGTCGAGGTCGGGGCCAAGGTCAAGAACGTCAAGGTTGGCGACCGTGTTGCCATTGAACCCGGCGTGCCCTGCCGACGATGCGATTACTGTCGCTCAGGCGCATACAATCTTTGTGCCGACACCGTCTTTGCTGCCACGCCACCCCATGACGGTACCTTGCAAAAGTACTACATTGTGGCATCAGACTATGTGTACCCTATCCCAGACCACATGTCATCAGAAGATGGCGCTCTTGTGGAGCCCGTTGCGGTTGCAGTTCAGATTGTCAAGGTCGCTGACCTCAGAGCTGGTCAGTCGGTTCTCGTCTTTGGCTGTGGCCCAATTGGTGTCCTCTGCCAAGCCGTCGCCAAAGCATCAGGCGCAAGCAGAGTCATTGGAGTCGACATTTCAGAGTCGAGAGCCAAGTTTGCCCGGGACTTTGCTGCCGATGATGTCTACGTCTCCAGCACCAGCCGCCCCGAGGGAGTTGACCCCGTCGATGCGGCTCGGGCCGTGGGTGAGGAGATTGTCAACAAGTTTGGACTCGGCGAGGGCGTAGATGTTGTTCTCGAGTGTACTGGCGCGGAAGCCTGCGTCCAAGCTGGCATTTTTGCTGCAAAGAAGGGTGGTACATATGTGCAAGCCGGCATGGGACGCGAGAATGTTGTCTTTCCCATCACGACGGCGTGCATTCGTGCTTTGACTGTCAAGGGTTCGATCCGCTACTCTACCGGATGCTATCCCCAAGCGGTGAAGTTCATTGCCAGCGGCAAGATCCAGCCCAGGAAGCTCATCACGCATCGTTTCAAGTTTACAGAAGCTGAAGATGCGTTTGAGCTGGTAAAGAGGGCAGAAGAGAAGACACTAAAGGTGGTCATTGAAGGCGTTCCCAAGTAGACCGCTAGCTTAACTGTTCAATGAAAGACCCTATATGGATATGTTCAGCTTGTATTTCAACCATCTCCTACATGAGCATCAAGTAGGCTGGAAGACAACGCGTCTCTCGTGGACGCTATGATGGACACCACCCCGCGACTCCATTCTCTACCTGTAGTTTATGCACGTTGCCGTAAAAGAAGCAATGGATCCAATTCCCTCCGGTTTGTGGGGAGGCCGGGATCGGTGAGGATGCTTGGTCGGCCACCTGAGCCAGGGTGACAGTCACCCTGTTCTCCATCCTATGCCCGGCCCCGCCCAGAGCTCAATACATGATCCTTGGTCACAGTTGTATCATTAATAGCCCTGGGCTGACAGATTCCTTGTTCGACACAAGGCCAGCATTCATCCTTTCTCCTCAACTGCACTACCGTTGCACGTACTCAGTACCACCAGTACCGCCAACATGGTCCTTGCATCTCATCCCAATCCCTCGGCCCCCGTCCTCTCGCACTTTTCCCTAGAGGGCAAGACGGCGCTCGTGACTGGCGCCTCACGAGGAATCGGTTTGGAAGTGGCCAGGGGCCTGCTTGAAGCTGGTGCATCTGTCGCCATCACCTACTCAAGCACTCCAGAAGATGAAGTAGCCAAGCTTGCTCAAAGTCTGGCCTTGGCCAATGGCAACAGGACGGTCAAGACGTACAAGTGCAACGTGACAGATCGAGCTCAAGTCAATCAAGTCATTCAGACAGCTTCTCAAGAACTTGGCGGTCTGGATATTGTGGTAGCCAACGCAGGTATCGCGGACCACATCCCTGCTGAAGATTACCCCGAAGACAAGTTCCGGAATATTCTGGATGTCAACTTCAATGGAGCTTTCTGGACAGCACAAGCAGCTGCCAACGTTATGAAAGGTTCTAAGAAAAGGGGCAGCATCATTTTCACAGCCAGCGTCAGCGCAATTCTCGTCAATGTTCCTCAAAAACAGGCTGCGTACAATGCAAGCAAAGCAGCAGTTGTCCACCTAGCAAAGAGTCTCGCGGTGGAGTGGACTGATTTTGCACGGGTTAACTGCGTGTCTCCAGTTAGTCACAGGCCCTAGCTTCATCTCGCGACGGATACTGATTGATTGGCAAGGGCTTTATTGCTACTGATATGCTGGACGTTCACCCCAAAGAGTGGAGAGACAAGTGGTTTACCATGATCCCAGGAGCGAGACTTTGCGATCCACAGGAACTAAAAGGGTCGTATGTGTACCTCGCGAGTGATGCCAGTAGCTACATGACGGGTAAGTAATTCCTGTGTACATGAGGTGGATCAACTCCAGCTAACTTACAATAGGCGCCAATCTGGTAATTGATGGCGGTTACACGCTCCCATGAGGCATACGCTACTTCCAGACACTGTGTTGGGATTGGGATTTGATGCTATGATGTATTGGAAATGTCTTCTTTGTTGTAGTTGAAGCCGGGATAAGACTGTTTCCTAACCCTACTGGCGCTGGCTGCTCTAGTGATAGCATTGCTCCTTAATATGAAGCGAAATGTGTACAAATGGCAAACTTCCATGGCAATGATACCTACCCTGAAAACTGACTGATGCTCCTTTTGCAACCAACCAACCCCTCGTTAGCACTCCAGAATAGACTTGCGAGGAATCTCCTACTCCTATTGGCTGACTGCTGGGCGGTTGGCGGCACATCGTCCCACTTCCCCGCCTTCAAGTTATAATACCCCGACCTGTCCATCCATTTCCATCATCGGCATACTCACCATGAACCCCCAATTCGGCCTCAACCCGACCGCCCACCCACCAAACAATTATACCTCAGGCGGCCAATACAATGTCAAACTTCAACACCGCCCTAGTTGGATCTTCGGAGCAAGCTTGCAGAGAGTGTCGGCGCCGCAAGGCACGCTGTGATAAAGGTCTTCCGACCTGCGGCTTATGCATCCGATATCGCCGCCACTGCTTATACGAGAAACATTCTCGGACACCCCTGACCCGCAAGTCAGTTATACTTTTCTGGTCGACTTGCCTCGTGATGCATAGTCCTAATCCTAAGCAGATATCTTACCGAGGTGGAGGAGCGCCTTGAGCGGGCTGAAGCAGTGATCCAGCAGATGCGCACATTGATACCACCCAACTTGAGAGCTTGGGAACACCAGGAACCTCGCTCCCCAGTTGAAACATGGCCTAATGCAGAACCTTTCAATTTTTCGACGCCCGTTGTTGTTGGGGCAGAGATGAGTGGAGGTGATGCAGACCTGACAGAAGTGGATGTGGATTCGGGAACTGCTATCATGGATCGCCCTGTCGATCGAGAAGCCTCCGGTGAGGGTGTTGAGAATGAGAATGGCAATCAAAGTCAAGAACCTGTGCGCCAGAGAATGTTAGAAAGCCCACCTCTGTATGACTTTGAATGGAGCGAAAAGGAGGCGGGACCAATTCGACGCCCCTCGCCGAAAACCAACGCTGAGGGAAACGAAGAAGAAGAAAGTCCCATGTCAGACGGTATGGCCTCTTTAACAGTTAATGAGCGTGGAGGTGGCTATCTCGGCGTGGCATCCGGAGCCGCCATGCTACGTCTGATCGAGCCTGTATCCCGACGTCGAACATCCTCGCGATCACATCCAGTCGACTCACTGACTTATCCCATGCCTCAACAACCAAGTCCCAATCGTCACATTACCGAAACAATGATCGACGCTTACTTTCGGCTTTACCATGTCAGCTATCCGATCGTTCATGAACCAACATTCAGGGCCCAATATAGCGAGCTGATACCACGGCCGAACGGATCATGCTGGACAATCCTTGCCTATGTTGTTGCTGCAATCGGTGTTTGGGCATCCTCGGCCGCTTCGAGCCCAGAACTCGACATGGATCTTTTCTACCGAGCCCGATCAATGTTGAATTTCGACTATCTAGAAGTCGGAAATCTGCCCTTGGTTCAAGCCCTGACACTGATCTCCAACTACCAACAGAAACGTGACAAGCCCAACTCAGGATACAACTATCTTGGGTTGGCCGTAAGAATGGCGATGGGTTTAGGCTTACATAAAGAATTTGAAGGGTGGAAGATTTCTCCACTCAACATGGAAATCCGTCGAAGAGTCTGGTGGTCTCTTTGCGTTTTTGATGTTGGTGCCACCATCACTTTCAGTCGACCCGACGTCTGGCCCTACAAGGGAGTCGATGTATCGTTTCCCCTCAATGTAGATGACAAGGTAAGCCGAAATAGGAGTATAGCAAGCTCCACGTGCTAACTTGACAAGGACCTCACAGCCGCCTCTCAATCCTACCCCCCAGAGAGCAACGCCATCACTCCTTACACAGCTGTTTCAACACAAGCACGCTTTCACGTCGCTGCGCATTTGTGCTATGAAAAGATCATCTCTGGGCCTTTCCCCACTGCAGAAGAGCTTCTTCGCCTGGATTCTGAGCATATCGAACCATGGCGGGCATCTATACCAGCCTACTTTTCCGAGCAAGTTGAGGTGCCTCCTCGCTATGCTCTTAGCCAGGCTGTCATGTCTTGGAGGTTACGCAATTTGCGTATTGTCATGTACCGGCCTTTTGTGATACGGCGCGCCTTGAAAGGGCGCGCCGGATCCGATGACGCAAGCAACCAGGCGTACTGCCGATGTCTCAGTGATGCCAAGTCTTCGATCGAGATGATTGCCGAGTATTGGCGTGGGCAGGAACACAACAGACTGGCGGCTTGGTATAGTCTGTAAGCACATTAATTTCCCCATCTTTCACTAGCTTATCTATTGGTTTATATTAACTTATATCCTGCAGTTATTTCCTGTTTCAGGCCGCTCTTGTTCCTTGCATATGTCTGCGGAACAATCCCAGCGCCCCAGAAGCAAAAGACTGGCGAGCTCAGATTGTATCCACTCTCCATGTCATCACAGCTCTATCTTCATTCAACACCAGCTCTGAGCGTTGCCATCAAATAATTCTAGATTTGTGTGGCAAGTATCTGGACTACCGCCGCGCTGAACAGCACCAGGATGCCTTGGATGCAGTCATCGCTCAGCATGAACCTCCAGGCGCCATCAGCAATACCCTTGATATACAGACTGAGCCCTTGCTTGAGACACAGCCAGTTGGAGAAAGTCCTCAGACGCAGATTAATAGTATTATCAACATGATGTGGCCGAATGTACACCCCATAGAGGCCGCGGACGTAGTGATGGGCGACCAGGCTGGGTGGATGGAATTCTTAAACTCAGAAGCTGCTGGAATCTAAGTCTATGTGTTGAAGGGAGCTTAAAAGTACACTAGCATAGCTCCTTACGTTTTATCTCCAACCTCTAAGGGTTTCATCTTTACCAAATCTGCCGGCAGATGGCAACTATCTATCAAAAGCCACCACAAGATTATTAAAACAGGCTTCCTCTTCTTTTTGACTCCCGAATAGCCCGGCTGGATTATTACTAACCTTGAAACGGAGTCCTTCCGCTGTTCCTCTAAGAACCAAGGGGTCTCTGTCATCTGCTAGGTCAAGCAGTGACGAATCATCCTTGGGCATGGCAATTTCAAGAATCTGGGCCTGCCTCCGGAGGTTCCTGGCTGCTTCACCACGCCCGTCCTTTTTGTGTGAGCGAGCAACCTTTAGACCTTTGGCCAAGTCTCTTCTAGCAGGGTGTAAGCGGAAAATCAGCTTCTGGCTCAAGAAGGACTTACAGAGCATCTTCATATTCACCGAGATGGAAATGCACAGTTCCCAACTTGAAATAGATGGCCGCCACCTTCAGCATGTCGGGTGCCCACTCTAGTTGCATATTTAGAGTGGTTTGGAATGATTCTTGTGCTTTTGCCATGTCTCCCACTGCCAAATGAAGATTGCCTCGTGCATAATGAACGCTTGTAATGCAAGTTAGTAGAAGAAAGAACACACGGGCAAAAGGTCCTTACAAGAGATGGTTATAAGCCTTCTCGCCAAAGCATTGCTCAAAGATCTTTTGACTCTCATCCATCTTTTCACCCGCGCGTTTGAAGTCTCCCTTGTTGAGCAATGCCCGCGCTATCGTCAAGTGGCAAACCGCAACCATTCCTTCCGCCCCAACGATGCTTTGGCGTGTGGACATGGATTTTTCGAAAAATTGAATAGCCACGTCGTGCCTCCCTTCTGCGGCCTCGAGGTTCCCAAGATTAAGGTATGTGTTGGCCAGCTCTTCATCGGCTGAGTTGAGCAGCCTCTCTCGGATGGACTGGCTTTCAGCCAGGGCCTCGCGACACTGCACGAGGTCGTTGAGAAAGAAGTGTGTCAAGCCCTTTGAATTGAGTAGGTGGGCACGGCCGAGTTCATCTTTCTCTCCGCAAGCTTTTACTCCGCTCGCAACAAGGTCGATCGTGCCTTGCCGATCTCCCGCTTCATACCTGTACCTGTAAGAGATAACAACGCATCAGTCGGGGCCTGTAACTCGCCATACTTGGACACGGACCGAATAAACTTACCAAGCACAGTTCTCCATAAGCTCAACAAACGGGCGAGTGTACTTGAATGGTACGTTAGCACCGTGAAATCTGCCAAAGAGTGCCGCAAGGCTCGCGCCATGTCGAATCCATTTCTGACACTGAGCCCACTGCTCATACAGCTGCCGCCCTTTGATCTGCTTCGGAAACAGATGATTGACAAGAATTGAAGCATAATTGAACATAGTTTGCTGTTCATCAGACTTGATGTGGAACAGATATGCAACTTGCACCAGTCTGTGAATGGTGAGGATGTTCTTGTGTTGCTCAATCAAGCCCACACTGCGGAGTATATCGGCGGTTTCATCGACTCTAACACCACGTCAAGATCTGTTGCCATCGTTGACCAGCCCTGGACTTACTCAAACTCTTCTTGGCAAAACTCAAGGCGGCCAGTGGCTAGTGCCGGATCTGATGGGAGGAAGAGCTCCTTCGGGATGCTGTCCGGGTCAAGGCAGCATAGCAGCCCCAGCATGGTTTTGGCATCAGGCTGGTCCTGAATGCTCTCAAAGGTCACCTTCCAGAGCGTCTGCAGAGTATGCCCCTCAATTCCGTGACTCTTGTCGAGGATCCGGGGTAGATATCTTTTGTACTGCCTGACGAACTTGGCAATGTCATCCGTCAAGTTCTTGTACTTGATGAGGCTGGCCAGCTGCCGGATACCCAGCGCGAGGCCATCCATATCATTCAACAGAAACTCAACAGCATCTTGGTCGCCCTCAGACAAATCTTCGAGGCTGGTCCCCGGGTGCTTCGTGCCATCCCCATCACCATCCGCGGAGAACAGCAGCTTGAGGAACAAGCCCTGGGATTGCATCTCGTTGAGCTTGGGAACAATTCTGCAACGCCTATTTGATGACTGGACGGACATGGCCACGGGTTTGTATCTGGTCGTGATGATGACAGCGCCTCGAGCTCCTGTAGGAAGATAGTCTTGAACGTCCTTGTATGCCTCGACGTTGTCGAATATGAGCAACCAACGGCGACCTGAAACAGGTTCTGGGCGTAAACAGATGATCCAATCCAAATGCAACAGTGATTGAACTTACGTGCAGCCTTGAGCCAGAGGTGGACTAGCGCGAGATTGTGTTCCGGCTTCCCATTGATATCTGCCCCCTCGAGGCGCAACTCGACTGCGGCCAGAGTAAAAGTATTTCTCAGTAGCTCGGTTGTTTCCGCACAAAACCACAAAACCGCATCAAGTTTGTCCTTATGCCTGCGAGTGTAGTACCGAGCATACTGCATGGCAATCTCGGTTTTGCCCACACCCCCGATCCCATAGAGGGTGAAGATGGCCAAATTGTCCTTGTCTTTGCAACCATCGAAGAACTGGTCTATGTCATTGTGTACCTCATCCCGGCCAACAAAGACGGTCGCCTGGTGATCGGGTATGTTAATCAAGGGAGTAATACTACCTACTCCCGCTTGGGATACCACCGACTGCTGGGTACCAGTCGGGGTGTCCAAGAACCTCTCAAGGTGATCTAGAGCGCCCGATATTTTCCTCATGGTGTCATTGAAAGATGTCTGGACATTCCCCCATTCCTTGGTCTGCTGTGGGTTGAAATTTGCTATGTGGCTCAGGGTTAGCACGTCAACTGGCACACGGTAAGGCCTGTTAGAACTAACTTACTGGGTGGATGCTTGCGGAAGTACTTGATACAGTCCCTCCAGAAGTAGATGAGTGCCTCAAAGATGGCAATATAGCTGCGCCGTAGTTCACTGCTCTCGGCAGAAGCCTTCTCAAAACCCGCCGAACGTCTGTTCAGAATCGCCAACTGTTCTCGAATCTTTTGAAGCATGTCGGCAAACTTTTTTGCCGCTACTTCTTGCGCCGTAGACAGCTATTGCCCCCATGTTAGTCTATCGGCTCCATTTCCGACATCTTTTACTCACCTGGATGGCCACGTATATGAGGCCCCAAACGATCCCTGTGGGTACCGAGTGAGGTAGCATCACGACAGCAAACAATTTTATGACATCACGGAATGGTTGGGCCTTATGCAACTGCCAAAAGACGTCCCCTAGAACTTCGGGAGACACGCCCCTAATCGTGTTTTTCATGCCTTCGAGGCCCTTGAGGAGCTTATCCGGATCATCGTACTGGGATACTGTCTGGAGATCTGCCGGGCTCAGCCCAGCCTGGGCACGGCGTGTCGCCTCCTTCCAGCGTTCAGCATAGCTATCGTCGTGGGCTGGATCTGTCTCGTTCTCTTGCCCATCGTGGTGTGTGCTAGATGTGGGTCAGCTCCTCACTCTATTGCGCCGTGGCTGAAACCGGTTGCACAATCCATACCTGCTGGCTGACTCGGCGATTATCGCTTTGCTCGAGGATGGGTTGTCAGCGCTAGAGGCGGACCCTAACGAAAGTGCACCGAATTGGTCTCGAATCTCGGCTGTTGCCATGCTAGCGGCTTTGTTAGTTGGTCGAAATGGTGTGACAAAGTAGGTAGTCGCGAGAAATGTTTGCGGGCGCGAGTCTGTATTATGATTGCCTCCACAGTCACTACATGTGCAGGCCCAGTCTACTTATTTGCAGGCTATCTCCCTGCAGTCCCAAAGAAGCACACTATGTGGGCTGAGAAGATTGCGTGTTGTGGTTGTGGCCGCTGATCTTGGCGTGCAGCGAACCCAGACCCGCGATAACCTCGGTCAATGATGTAGGCAGCAAGTAGGTTTACGGAGCATGGATATGTAACCATGTACTAGGCACACTGCGCGGGGCTGTGCGGCGTGGGGTGAAGCAGCTTCAGGAATCACACGATCCTGGCTGCACTCTTTCATTGGGTGAGAATCCAATGACATTGTGACGACGGACGAGAGGAGGCCTCAAGAAATGGCCTCATGATTTGCGCCTCTTATACTCACCGAGCTGATCCTCTCCATAACTGGCTCGGTGATGGCCGTGCCGCTGCAATAGTCGGCGTGGAATCACATCAAAGTGCAATCTCTCTCACCAACAGGAACCATGGGCGGATAACCCTGCTGCATGTTTCTCTTGGCTGTTTCAAGACCCGAGGGCGTCGTTTCCTCCTCTCCAGCACGTTGAGACAACTACTAAATGCCCTCGTGCCCGCCAGGTGAATTCTCCTGCTGCCATCCCATCAACGCCACCACGAAAACCTCAGCATCTAAGCTGCAAGAACTCAAACCAAACCAGCAAGCTTCAAACGGCAGAGGTTGGACCCCAAACTGTTTGCAGGATGCCCGTTCTCTAACTCTCAAAGATACACCTTGTCAAAATGGACCGCCTCAACACTGCGCAAACCAATTCACAGTTCGGCTCTTACCCTTCCTTTGAGTTTAGCGAGAATGGAGCCAACGTACAGGAGCATCACCTTGTCTGTGGGCAGAAGGGTCAACCCTGGAAGGCTCATTTGACCCCAGACAAGAAGGCCGGATCGGTCATGGAGATCAAAGGCAAGGGAACTGCACTTTACGCCGAGCAGGGAGGACGAGGAGGCTTCTGAGGAAGCCACCGTTTCCATACTGCTTGCCCTCCACTCCGAGGGCACAGTCAGTGATAGGAAGGAATTGCGTGTCGGCCCTGACATTTACAGCAGAGCCTGATCTCTGGTAGCTCAATCACAACGCTCGTTTACAACATGATATTTTCTTGACATGATACTCTTGCTCCTTGATACTTTTTTTCACGTCCAAGAAGCCTGTACAGAGGTCATACTTTCCTCGTCTTTGAGAGTACCTATGTGCAGAATGGAACACTAGAAGAATCGCATTGTGTCTACATCCCATCCAGTCAAGATCCACAAAGCAAGTGCACTGTTATTCACATAGCCGTATGTATTATTCCCAAATGAAATATTGACCGCCCACAGCAGATGTCTGACAATTTACCTATCACAGTCCCTAACAGTCGCTGTGCCCCGTCACATGCTACCTGTAGCCTGTCGGTCAAGCCGAGTGATCACCAAGCTTCGGGTTTCGTAGCTCTCTCGATAAGAAGGCTGGCGACCTTCTGGATGGAAAGAAGCATGTGGGCAGACTAGATGTATTAGCTACTCTCAAATCACTCGCTCAAGCGATGCTGGGATCTAGGGTGCGCTTCTTACAACGTGCGTGATGACCAGCCATCGAGTCGTAGCTGACAAACATCCATGGCTCTTGGGGCGTCATGGTATCCAGAAAATACCTGCGTCAATCAGTACAATAGACCACAGTTATTGGCAACTTCGGCACGCACCATTTGTGGTCTGGGTTGAAGTGTAAATGGAAGATCTCTCCAGTCTTGTCGGGTCGAACGCGATCTGAAGCTATCACGTCCCCCGCTTCTGTGGATCTAAAATCGCACACAGCCAGCGGTCGGTCCGAAATCTCAGGCAGAGCGCTTTGCCATGTGCTTCAGGAAACCATCAGTGGTGTTCCCGGGCCGAGACATGGGGCTGTCTGCTTCTTACTTGATGATCTGGAATCTGTATCCCGGTCGCATGTATTGTTCTTGGTCCTTTTCTATAAGCACGCGCTTGGTCGTGATGGGGCCGCTGACGAAGGTGTAGTCTGCCAGGAGTTAGATGGCATGTTCGACCGCAAAGGTACGGGAGATTGTTAGAGACGGACCGGCGTGCACATCTGTGACCCAAGAGACGCATGATAAGTTGGAGATTGTCTAAGTCGTCGTAGAAGCACATTACCTGGTGCTGGCTGGAGATGCTGCAATGGGTCCTCCAAGTCCAATGTGTCCCCGTCAAACGGCTTCGTGTTCCGGATCTGATTCAGGATGGTCGGTTGTATTAGTCCGGCGCTTCCATGAAAAACACGGCATAGAGATGGGGGAGCAATTGCGCCATGGTATTAACTGCGGTTGATGGTTATCTGAAGAGTAGACTCACCTTGAATTCGAAACAAATGACTCTTTCCGCACTGAAATGGGCAGTCAATGCCTCCTCTGTCTCTCGTTGGTATGTTGCCACGTTCTCGGGTGTAGTGACAGGAGAGCATCTAGCTGGGCTAGGAAGTATTTGAAACCCATGATCGCGAACATTGAACTGGCCCAGGAACGGCCGTATGTCGACAAATTCAACGACATGTTCTTCGAATTGCAGGTTAGTCAAGGGAAACTCACCTTGCTCACGTCCCCCGTTTGAGGGCACAGCGGCAAGGTAGGGCTTCACCCGATTGTACTCTGGCAGCCTCGTAAGATAACGAATAGAACCTCTGGCGTCTGGCATGTTGCGCTCTGAATGTGAATTTGTGTGTGACGACAATCCGAGTGCTGGAGAGAGAATTGGAAATCTGCGAGAGTTTGATGTTTGGAGAGTCGACTCGGTTAGTGAAACGAGTTGAAACGGCTGACGATGTTGGCGCAACCTTGTGATGGACAAGGCGATATCGGGTCAAGATCACCTGTCGGAACCCAGTTCATGATCAGGACCCTAAGTAGATGTGCAACCAATGGCTGCACGCAACGGATGGGAGAAGTCAGTGCAACTCCTCCCCCAACCTCATTTCCATAGAGCGGCTGGTAGCTGCGTGAGTGGCTGGCCGAGCGCAGGCAAGAACGGGCTGGAACCATTTGCGTTTGCCGCCTGGAGATGCAGTGTACAGGAAGTAAGTGGCTGGCGGTGAGACTTGCGAATCCTCGTCAAGGCTCCCGGCATGCATGCAACTACGTTAGGCACCTTGGTACACGAGACAACGGCCCAGCGGTGAGTCAACATATCAGGTTCCACGGCAGTGAGGCCGGGGAGAAGGGGGGGGGGTTGGGTTGTATCACGATTGGCCTCAGCGTTTTATTTTCAGGTCATGTTGGTCCTGAAAGTGCAACTTGGCGGGCGCTGTTGTCTTTCAGCGCCTGGTTGGCCTCCGTTGTTGAGGCTTCTGTCTCACCGAGAAGCACCCGAGCCTCGTGTGACAAGCTGTGGCGGAGCCTTATCACACAGTCTAGATGCTGTTGACCGGCTGCAGGTAAGTAACTAGCCAAACGGGAGGCTTGTTGGGCCTGCACCCATGATGTGATGTGGATATTCCCCGCGCCTCATGTCGAGTGCCCCCACGGAAGATGCTCTGTAGCCATACCTTGGAGATGATGGCGCCCGGGTATTCTATACCGCGCATTGAAGCAGGCAGCTGACACGTCAGAAGCTCTTTCCTTGCGTTGGCTCGCTCGCTTGACCCCGCCATGCGGCTCAACTCATTTCCACCCACGCCTTCCCTTGGCCAGCCCAACTGATTCTCAGGGTCTTTGGTGAATCCCCGAAGAACAATTTCTGCGTCATCCTTCGGCACTGTCCTTTCTCAATAGCACCTCGACCACATCCATGTCATGCGTGTGAGTGGCTTTCGCACTCTTGCAACGTTTTGTCGGTAATCTATTCCTATTCCACTATCTTCCCCTTCCAATCTGTATTGTCTGTCATATCGCTCCTCCCTCATCTGGCTCTTCACGCACACACACATGACTGCGCGGCTAAAAAAGGTGGTGTTGCTCTTGACCTGGACGACTGCCATGATAGCCTTGCTCTCTGAAGCCTTCAAAGCCATCCTGTGCAAGGGTTCGTTCACTGAATGGTTGAATTTCCGCATCTGCTTTCCATTCTCGGCGCGTTCCTTTTGCTGTTGACTGACACAATCAACTTCTCCGCAGTCAACATGACCACCCCCACCAAGCACGCCCAGCATATCGATATCCTCACCGCGACCGCCTCAGAGCTTGCTCTCCTCCTCGGCGAGCAAAAGACCACGAGCGTCGACATCGTCCAGTCATATCTGCGGCAAATACGTCTCCACAACGAGAATGGCGCCCACCTGAAGAGCATCATCAGCGTCGTTCCCGAAGCGCAGCTTCTTGAGGCTGCTTCGCAGCTGGACCGAGAGAGAGCCGAGGGCAAATTGCGAAGCCCGTACCACGGGATTCCATTCATCACCAAGGTCGGCTCATACAGACTCCCAAATTCCCGCTTGCTGCGGCTTTCTAACTCGCTTCATGTCATGCAGGACACCATCTGGACAGATCCTTCTTTCCAGCTGCCAACAACAGCCGGTGCTTTGGCGCTGAAGAATGCGGTTGCTCGCGAGAATGCTGATGTCGTCCAAAAGGTTCATCGCCCATAGTTTTTCCATTTATTAGCAAGATGGTTTTGGCTCACGATGACCTTAGTTGATTGACGCTGGACTATTGCTTCTGGCCAAGGCCAATCTTTCGGTAAGCCGCCCAACCTGGTCCCTTGACCCAAGCCTAAGGCCTTCTAACATCACCCTCAGGAGATGGCCGGTATGAGGGGCTTTGGTGGATTCGCCGGATGGTCAACGATTGGCGGGTATGTCATGACCCATCGGTACTCATCATGGAATATTGTGCTCACGCTCGAGACACAGGCAAACACAGAGCCCGTATGTTGTCGGTGGCGTCGATCCCACAGACACCTGGCTTGGTATGAGTGTCAGTACATCTATCATCATATAGGTACTTCACGCTAGAATCAAGACTAACTCTCATTTAGACTCCCGGGGGTTCTTCCTCGGGATCAGCCGTGGCCGTTGCGGCTGGCATGGCCCCAATTGCCCTGGGCACCGAGACCGATGGCTCCATTCTGGTTCCAAGTGACCGGGCGGGTCTCTACTCACTCAAACTCACCATCGGCAAGCTTTCAACAAGGGGCCTCTTGCCATTCACCCGAGTCACTGATAGCCTGGGCCCAATGACTAAGTCCCCAAAGGACGTTGCGACGCTGCTCGATATCCTTACACCTATCCAAGGTGGAACACACCATGATGCGCTTACAGGATCATTCAAGGGCCTACGCATTGGCTTCCTCGATCCTGCAGAGTGGGCTCCGGGACCTGGGGCTGTACGTCCGAATGATGATTACACAAAGCAAGTGGTAAGCAAAGCCTCGCCTACCCACACTTGACCTTACTAAATCCATCATCAAACAGATACAAGAAGTGTCGGATGCCATCACTGCGGTTGAAGAAGCCGGGGCTCTTGTGAAACGCAACATCAGGCTTCGTCGTTTTAGCCCGGAGGATGATCAGATGTTCAACGACCTTTCATGTAAGCAACCTCTTCCCGTCACTCTTGTCTCTGTCGAAATGGCTAAGATTTGTCGTGAAGCGAGGGACTATGTTATTGAGTTCGCCGGCTTTTTACAGGGCCTCGACCATTCTCCTGTTCATACAATGCAGGATCTGATCAAGTACAACGATGATCACGCCTCCGAATGCTTCCCGCCAGGTTCGTTCAGAGCCCGTTCTTTCTCGTACTCTACAGAGTTGTAGTCTATTGGGTTATCGCTAACGAATGCAGGATCTCCCGGCCAAGAGATTCTTGTGAATGCTGTCAACACAAACATTTCCGATGCCAAGTATGAAGAGTACAAAAACACTCTCCGTACTAACAACAAGGACCTCGGGATCGACAAAGCTCTGAAGGAGTACGAGGTTGATGTCATCGTTGGAACCCCCACAGGGCGTATGATCACTGTCGCGGCCCTCGCAGGATATCCTATTGGGTCTCTACCCCTTGGATACGCGCGGTTCAACGGACGTCCCTTTGGCCTTGCTGTCATCGCTCCCGCCAACGCGGAGACCCTGGCCTTGTCCGTCATGAGCGCTTGGGAAGCTACATTTCCTCAGCGGAAGCCGCCACCCCAGCTACGCAACTGGGGAGAGGAGTCTTCTGAGAAGTAGGTTTGCTTCCTTACCCGGTCGTGGGCCGGCCTGGTTGATAGCAGCATCCTTAGCAGTAGTTGGTCCCCAGAGACAACACGTAGCCTTGGCTATCTAAATACACGTTACAAACTCTGAAAATTCAAATCTACATTACCCAAGTTGCCCAGAAGCCTTTAGTCTTTACCTGGGCTGCGAATGTCCAGACCAAGTGCCACCGCCGCAATTGCAGTTTGGATGACGGCAACAAGGATGGCAAGACCTGCGAGAGTGACGGCGAGGACAAAGGTCCAGAAACGTAGCGGGTCCCGTCGATCCCAGATAAGGGTGCGAAAGTCGTTGGGGCTTTGCTGGAGCATGTACTCTTGCAACCTGAGCAGCTTCTCCGAGAAGAAAGGAAAATCGACCTTTGCAGAATAGTTGGCTCTTGCAGGGGGGGCCACGAGATGATTGAATAGCACATGCTGGTGCCATCGTGTCGTGCATAGAGCCAACAACAGCTCGTCGTGTTTCATTGCCTCGTGCCACATGGTTGCAGTGTGCTCCAGTGCTTGCTTACGCGACCTTTTGTCCTGCCCGAAAATGACTCCGAGCGTAATCAGCACCTCCCGGCAGTAGTCGTCAAACCGAGGGTTGGGGTTGTCGGGCACGACGGGCAATAACCTGGTACGACCACCGATCAGTCTTGTAAAGCTTGGAATTGCTGCTGCTGCTCGTACCTGTTCAGAGGCTCTGTAGACTCAGGGCTGCTCAAGCAGATGAGGGCACAGTAGCTTGGGTGTGCAAATATGCGTAAGGTCCGGCTCCGCTCGTCCATGTCGAGATGGTGGGTCATGTCGGGCACCCAATCAATCTTGAGCTTTCCTACGCGAAGCAAGCTCGTGTAAAAGACATTCGATGCCGTCACAGTCGAGGTTTGAGAAGCTGCACCGCTGCTGGCGTCTGATGTGAAAGAGCAGGCCTGGGGCAGCCGTAGCCCGAAAGAGCCAAACATCTCGTCAAAAGTCAGTCGATGTGGCATTTCAGTCACCTCGACTGAGCTCTTGGACGTCGTCTCGTATTTCCGGAATCGAGACACGCGGTTGGACAATGCGGGCAGCACAATCTCGAATGCTGTCTGTGACGGTGGCATTTTCGGCTCGTATAACTTGGACAACCAGCCGAGGAGAATGAAGACGATCTGGCAAGGTCCCGTGTGACCTGGGTCCCCTCCGCGGTGAGACTCTCCATCCATCAAAGCATGTTGTGAGCCCTGGGACGCAGCGAGTTGGCTCTGCAAGGCGGCATTCGTATCTAGGATGGACTGCACTGATGTATTCTCTGCAGAAGCAAGGGCTGACTTGACCAACTGCATGAGTTGGTCAAGTTGGGTGTCGTCCAAGCTCGACAATGCTCGGAGGGTTGAACCGGCCTTGAGTTGGGTCGCTCTCGTTTTGATGTGGGCACTGAACCAAATCGAACAGCGGCGGTGCAGAAGAGAGGCTTCCTGTGAATTTTCTTCAAAATTCTCGAACAGGAGCCCAGTTTTGTTCAACTCCATTTCAATGATGGCGTCTGTAGGCACCCGAATGTGCTTAGTTCGTCTCGACCAAACACAATACGACAGAGATTGACCTTACCGCCGCGGACTGTGTCGTTCATGATGGAGACAAGAGATTTGAGTGCACTAGAATGGCGATGCTTCGGGGGAGGAAACGTTCTGACACCAGGCCAACTTCTGCCCAAACAGACTAGACAGTTAGATGGCTGAATTCGTACATGGATATGGAGCGTTTGTGCCTCTCTTATAGGGATGGTTGAAAATCAGGCTCGGAGATTCCATTCTGGTGATTGTGTCTCAGCCCCAAGCCACCAGCGCTTGCAGAGTGCGTCCTCCCGCTAAACAAAGTCAGCGAGCGAGTGCAGATCGTTATCAGAATCCCGGCTGAAGCAGCTCTACACGGGGCGGGCTGGCCTACCTACTACGACTTGATGCTGCCAGTGTGTATGGCTGTAACCTTTTGTCTCACCTCTCAGCCGAGGCAAGATACCACGGCGATTACTTACCGTGCAGCTGAGTCAACAGTTCCATCCCCCTCTGCTCCACCACGATTTCTTGCTCCGTACCCTCCCAACCAGCAACCAGAGCTAACAAACGCTTCCTCGGCTGGCCTTGGGATCGCCTTCCCCCACCCCTTCCCGCCAATCAAGCGCAACCGAAGATCCGATACCCGTGCCCCCCCAACCAC